>QRFJ01000745.1:75907-191000 GCA_006176705.1 Cocos nucifera | reverse complement strand
CGTCGATGTATGTTCGAGCCTTACATCGGATCCTCCTAAAGTGCTCAGGCCCAAGACCTGAGACAGAGCTACTGGTCTGAGGCGAGCTTCTCCTCATAGACTTTCTCTCGTCAGTCGGGAGGAGCTTGAGGAGGCATTGGCATGGGTAAATCATGCTGCGACGTGGGCAGATCAGGCTGAGAAGTGCGCATCTCATCTGGAGGGCATCTTGAGAGACATGATGTCGACGCTCAGCATGCATTTTGGAGTCATGGGCTTCGAGGATATGTTGGCCCACATTCCAGCTTCGACTCTGGCTCCATCACCAGCTCCAGCTCCCGCTCCGGGTGACGACAATAATGATGTAGATTTATGAAAATTTTGATGTATTTTATTTTTTTGAAAAACATTGTAATAAATTTTATTCGATAATAAAATTTTAGCATTTTAGAATAATTTTTATATTTATTATATTTTCTTGTATTATATATCTATATTTATCAGATAAAATATATAAAAAATAAAAATTTTAATTTTTTTAATTATTCAAGATCTATGACAGTGGTTTTATAACCGCTACCATATCCATGCCAACCGCTGCCATAGATCCCTGGTGCAAACGGTATCAACCACTGTATTAGACCTATGGCAGCGGTTATGTAACCGCTGCTATAGATAATTTATGGCAGGGGTTACATAACTACTGCTATAGGTTGATCTATTGCAGTGATTTATAAACTGCTGCAATAAGCTATTTATGGCAGCGGTCAAACAACCGCTGCAATAACCACTGCCATAGAGTTACGGTGATAGCTGCAGTAGCAGCGATTAAATAAACGCTGCCATAGCTTATAATGATGGTATCATTATAGGAATAAGAATAGTTGGGCCATTTTATAATGATGGTATCATTTGATCATCAAATGGCATCATTTTATTAATGGAGATAAATAATATAACCACTTTAAAATATCTCTAGTGCTAATTTGATACTTTTTAAAGTCGAAAAAATGTAAGTAAAATTAGGCTAAAATTGAAGGGTGCTTCTATAATTTATTCTTAATTTTAAGTAGAACAATTAAAACGTAAAAGTTTTTAACTAAAGAAGGAAACTTGGTAGCTCTATAGAATTCCAAAAGTAAGTGATCGAGAAGGAATATTCAAAAAAATAGAAAAATATTTTTTTGGGCAATAGAACTAAAATCCACATGGGAAAGGGAGTTTTTTTTTTTTCGGATGCCTGTTTCAATTAAAGTGGCTTCTAGCTATAAGGTTGGTCGTATGAGATCAATCTCAGAACCTTCTTGTAACATACTAAAACTATAAAAGATAGTAGAAAATTATAAAATATATAATATTTTCTAGAGTCATGCTTTAATAATATTTTATATAAAGTCTTAAAGTGCTAAATAACTCTTTCACTACCTAGCTTTCACTCGGCTGTCAGCACCACTCAAATTAATAGCTCCAGAGCTAAAATATTTCAGGCCCAAATTTAGCCCAAGCCAACTTCAAATGTGAAACACAAAACATCAAACTCCAAATGAAAATTAAGCTAGAATATCTAGTAAGAAGATGTTCTACTATTTTGAAGTCCTGAACCCAAATAAACCTAACAAGAAGCCTAGGCTTTAGCCTGCCATATGCCTTGCAGTCCTCTGTTCATGCAAATTTTAATTTGAGGGAAACTTGTTCGATCTAGATCTACCATCTTACATAAAGGGTTAGGGGTGTATCTTTTATGCAAAAGAAGGATTCACCTTCTTTCACATGAATCCATTGTTGGATTATACAATGGTTATGTCACGCCCCCGACCCAATACTGTAAGCTAGGAGTCATAACAACCACCATATACGTATAAGAAACTCTTCTCATAAGTATGCAAGGCATCTTATTATGATATCATAAATAGATAGCAAAATCAAATTAAATGATTAATATTCAAACCTTAATTCAAATAAGGGAATCAACTCACTATCAACCAAAAAGAAATAAATATTTGACAAAGTCAACATTAGATAAGATCTTCCATCAACTCTGATAAACCGTAAATCAAACAAGTAGGCTAATTCCATTTCTAATTGCACTCCCAATTGTAAACCCCATATCAAGCTAATTTTCTAAATCTATTAAAAAAACATAGAAACTCATCATGAGCTAAATAGTCTAATAAGTAATGAATACCTTTAACTAAATAAATCAGACAACAATTATACATATATCAATCATGAAAATAACATCATAAGTATGTCAATTCAAAATTTTCATCTTGATGTAATGTAATATCAAGTATTCATACATAGAATTTTGTTTCCTATACTTATATTCATAATCTCAATTTTTATCAAATTCTCAAGTTCTTCTTATCAACCATTAGCAATGACCACATTTTTTCTATGATGGGGTCATGACACCATATATCCTCTTGCGATGGATTGTGTATCATCTTGCGGTGGGCCACACGTCATCTTACGATTGGCTACATATCATCTTGTACCTATTACATATCATTTTGCAGCATGCTGTATATCCTCTTGCAGCATGCTATGTATCATCTCACAGCATAATCCATAAAAACTATTAATCTACTGGCGATTTGTTGCAAATCTACCAGCGATGTATCACATATTTACTTGCGACATAGTCTTTTATATAGCTAGATTTGCCATTCATATCATCATCTAATTCCATATCTTGTTTGACATTCATATCATCATCTAGTTTCATATCTTATTCAATAATAGTATAAGTATAAAATAATAAAATATCAAATCAATCCATTAGATCATTCATTATGATCACATATCATAATTATTTTAAAAAAAGATAGAATATTTTTAATGCTTTTCATATATTCACATCATGAATTAATATAATTCAAAATTCATCAATTTATTTATTAATAAATTATTAGATAAATTTAATAAATTTAAAACACTACTTACCTCATATGCATTCCAGCAAATATATATAATTCTAGCTAGCACTTTCTTTCCAAAATCTTCAGTTCATAGGTTATATCGAAGTATCCCATCACCATACATCTACAATCCTATACAAAATCAATTCAAATAATAAAAATATATATAAATAATTAAGAAAAATAGGATTGATGGATGACCACATCTAACAGTCCATATTGGTCCAATCATCTAATTTCATCTGATCAAGATCCAATTAGAACATAGATGGTTCAAAAGAGATCTAGGATAATCAAATCAGTATTATCCAATAAAAGTCAAGATGAAGATTTGTACGCCATTTGATAATCAAAGAGTAGTTCGATCAAATATTTTTATTTAATCAAGATCATTAAGTTGCTAGGATTTAATAGAGATCAATAAAAAATAGATTTTATAATATTAATAAAAATTTGGATGGTACAAATATGCTATTCAACTGATAAAGTGGTTTGAGTCTGTCTATCTAAGTCAACTCGAATTCAAAATGATAGGACTGAGAATCTTTTACTGAGTTCACAAATTAAGTAAAAAAATAAATTTAAGGAGAGAGAAGCTAACAAGGTGGAACATAGCTGATCTAACAATACTGTCCGACCTTTTGATTGGTTCGATCTAGACAGTTTAGATAGATCATGATTGAATTACTATATGGATAATTTAATAAAATCATGGGTGATAAAATCTAATGATATCTGATCTAGACAAGATATGTGTCGGTATATTGTCCAGCGATCATGGATCGAAACCCTTTTAGTAGGGCCATTCAAATATATCATCAATCTTTTCAATGATCTAGAAACCCTAAAAGAGAAAAATAATCTAGAGAGAGAAAATAGAGTGAGTAGAGAGAGAAGGTGGAGAGAGAAAGAGAGAAGAAAGGAGATAGGGAAGAGGAGGAGAGAGAGGAAAGAGAGAGAAAATTCTTTTCTTTCTTTTTTTTTCTCTTTCTCTTTTTTTCTTTTCTTCTTGTTCTTTTTTTCTTGCTTTTTTCTTTTTCTCTCTTTTTCACTTGGCAGAACAAGGGACATACTTCCCTTATCATTCTTAGAAATCAAGGGCTCAAGGCCACGGGGGCCATTGCTAAGGATGCAAGTCATGGTGGCATAGTCGGGTATCCCTCAACCAACGACCAGCGGCAACTACCATCGCCCAAAAAATCCCAAAAATCAATGAAAAATGGTGAAAATAGAAGATTCATGAATCCACTTCTTCCCCAAGCTAAAAGGGCTTAGCTTTGTCAAAAGATGGTGGCCAAGGATGTGGCTCAAGGTAGCGCAACCGAGGGTCCTCTGTCCGACAATCAACAGCATCGAATGATGCTGGAAATCAAGGCAAGATGGATGGCCAAAACAAGGAATTTTAGAATCCAATTTTTTCAAGAGAAATCTGGTGATTTCCAACCAGAAATCCTAAAACCCATGAGCTATGGAGATGCAAAGGAGGATTAGAGATGTTCTTACCTTATTTTCAACGAACTATGGTTGTGATTCTAGTGAGCATGATGAAGGTCATTTGGAACCAAAAAAAGGAAGGAAGATGGAGAAGGATGATAGGAGGGAGATGGGTTCTTGGTGATTGGAAGCCATGGAAGGAAGGGGATCTTCATTTATAGAATGGAGGCTTAGGGTTTCTGACTCTGATTGAATCTTTTTTAGGATAAGAAGAAGACTCTTATTAGACATCTTCTTCCTTTCATTCCTCCCTATTTTTCTTTTCTTTTTTTGGATGCTTTAAGATTCATGCATGATCATATTGGCTCTATTCCTGGTGGCTAGAATTGGGGTATAACAGGTTACTTTCACTATAAAAATCTAGACTATTAACGATGATAAAATGCCATTGTTAATAGTTTATCAGTCATCGCTAATACGCTCGCTATCGCTAATACCATCGTAAAAGCTAATCTAAAAATTCTTTATCGCTAATTGGCATCATTAGCGATAGCATAAATCATCATTGCTAATAAAAAAATTAACAATGACTTTAGAGATGAAATAATTCCATCTCTAATTATTTTTAAAATAATTTTTTTAAAAAAATTAAAAAATATTAGCAATGGCATATTCATTGCTAAAGCCATCGCTAATTATTATTACCGAACAACTATTCCATTGCTAATGCCATCTCTAATTTTATTTAATTTTTAAATTAAATAAAATAATTATTTTAAAAATATTAGTGATGGTATTTTGGTGTCTAATGCCATCAGTAATATGTATTAGCAACAGCATTTACCATCACTAATACCGACATTAATAGTTAACTTTTTTAAAAAAATTAATAATATTATTTTTTAAAATTTATTTTAATTAAATATAATGAATTATGATTTTTAATACATATTATAATTAAAATTCAAAGATAATATAATAATCAAAAATTAAAAACTAATTATATTATATTAAAAATAAAAATTATATAATTTTTTTTATAAGTAATATCCAAAAAAAATATAATACATAAAAAATAGAGGTACGATCCTCATCATCGTTCGTCTTCTCCTCTTACTCATCTCCAGCAGCTGGTGGATGAGAGCTGGATGTCTGGGCATCCTATAATAAAAAAATAAAATAATATTGGTAAGTTTCGATATGAAAATGTATCTTTTAATACATTCTTTTAATTTTTGAATAGATTATTTCTATATATTCCATTCGATGATACAGAGCTATAGACACCTCCGACTCATTAATTAAATGGTTAGATTAAATTTTTAATCTCTAGATCTTCTTTCCAAACTCAAACCTAAATATATGTAGCTTCTAAAAATAAAAATCTAAAATAATTAAAATAATTTAATAATATAATTACTTAATTTGATGGCTGGGATGATGAGCCCAACTAGTTGCACAACTACAGATCCTGGAGAAGCTCCATAACTGTATCATGGATGGCATCTAGGAGGCTCTAAGGTCGCTGGCTTAGAAGCCTTTGCACGATCTTCTCTACGTACGCATCACTCTAGGTCTAGGACATCGGGGCTTATGAGAATGTCAAAGGATATCGAGATGGTAGAGAGTCAAAGCTATGGTCGAATCTAAATAAAATTTGAAATTCTTACAACGATCTATCGTGACGTAGAATCTAAATAGTCATCAATCCTCCTAGACTGGTATGTGGCCTGCCATAATTATAATTGATCTGATGGATGACCCAGCTACCATATCTACAATAAGCAAATAATAAAATTAAATTAATTAAAATATATATATAAGAGTTTTTATAATTTTAGTGAAGAACTTTGATATTGATTTTTTACCAGTCTATCGACCACAATATATGTGCCAACTGAGCCATTCGTATGCCTGATTGGATCCTGCTAGATGGCTTGGTTCTATCGGGCCCTCTGCCATCTATCAGAATACTTCTTGCTACTCCACTAGTCATAGAGGGCCTGCCATATGTCCACCCATATTTAGTGATCCATGAAGGATCTCCAATCCGATGTTGATGGAGAACTGGAGTGCTAGATGGTGGACTGCTACAGGCTATCACTACTATAAAAATGGCCTATGGAAGTGCATACTATGGCAGTGATTTTCAAAATTGCTATCATAGCTTCTACGAGCTACGACAGCTATTTTCATTAACCGCAGCTATAGGTCAAACCTATGGCAGCGATTTTTGTAACCGCTGCCATAGGTCCGACATATAGCAGTGATTACTGAAAATCGCTATCGTAGATCGGACCTATAGCAGCAGTTTCTAAAATCCACTGCTATAGGTCGACCTATAGCAGCTCTTTATTATAACCGCTGCCATAAGTCGGATCTATAGCAGCGGTTTTTAGGAACCGCTGCAATAAACTAATTTATAGCAGCGGTTAATTATAACCGCTGCCATATATATATATTTTTAAATATTAGATAATTTTAAAATTTAATATTTATTTTCATCATTCATTATCTAAATAATTATAATTAGAGTATCATCATAAAAGATTGCCTCGATCCAATGGCCCTAGCTTCATTGATCAGAAAAATTTGATTTCGACGACCATAAATGACGATATGATGATCTAATAGATGGAGACCTTTGATGGATCCAAAAATCTATAATGATGATCTCGATGATGCTTGTAGTATACTATCAAAGTTTTACTTCAATCGAATATCATTATCTTGGTCAATTTAGTATAGGTTAGTTTCGACTGTTAAATGATAAACGAGTGATCAAAGGACCAAATGGTATCCGATTATGAGATAATTTTTTTTATAAATGATCTTGGCTACTACTTTAATTATTTTTTATGATGATGATTATAAAATTCAACTTGTGAGATGAAAAATGATTTAAAACTATACGTCTTCTGATAATCATTCTGAAACTTCATTGGTTATTATGCTTGTGCTTTTGCAATATCTGCTTAACATGAATAGTTTATATGAAAATAATTTAAATTTTACTATCATCATCATATAAAATATTTAAAATTA
The DNA here is from genome assembly GCA_006176705.1 of Cocos nucifera. NCBI lineage: Eukaryota > Viridiplantae > Streptophyta > Magnoliopsida > Arecales > Arecaceae > Cocos > Cocos nucifera. The sequence continues at coordinate 183,621 of QRFJ01000745.1, read as the reverse complement.
TAACAAGATCATTTAACTGAAAAATTATCTTATAATCGAATGCCGTTTAATCCTTTGATCGCTTGTTTCTAATTTAATGGTCAAAATCATTCCATACTAAATTGACCATGATAACGATATCTGATTGAAGTGAAACTTTGATAGTATGTTACAAACATCATCAAAATCATTATTGTAGATTTTTAGATCCATCAAAGGTCCCCATCTATCAGATCATTGCATCATCGTTCATGATCATCGAAATCAAATTTTTTTAATCGATGAAGCTAGGGCCATCGAATAGAGGTGACCTTTTGCGACGATACTCTAATGATAATTATTTAGATAATGAATGGTGAAGATGGACATTAAATTTTAAAATTATATAATATTTAAAAAAAATAAGAAAAAAAATATTTTCAACCTATGGTAGTGGTTATAAAAAAATCGCTGCTATAAATCTATAGCAGTGGTTATAGAACCATTGCCGTAGATCTATAGCAACAGTTTTGGATAACTACTGTCATAGATTTATGGCAGCGGTTTGATAACTGCTATCATAGTTTAGGTTAAAAACCCTCAAATTTTTTTTGCTTTCCTTCCGTGCGCGCTCGATCTCTCTCTCTTTCTCTCACCCTCCTCTTCGTCGCTAGTGAGGCTCCTTCCCCCCCGAGCCAACGTCGCCCCTCCTCCCCCTGGCCGGTGCCGCCCCCTCCTTCCCCCCTGATTAATGCCGCCCTCCTTGCCCCTCCCCCTCCGCCCCCATCCCCGGCCACCCCTCCCGCCACCCCCAACCCGACCCCCCACCCTCCATTCGACCCTTCCTCGGCCCCCAGCAAAACTCCCCCTCCAGCGAACCCCATCCAACCCTCCATCGGTCACCTATGAAACTCTCCTCCGACGAACCCCCCTCCACTCTCGCTCGGCCCCCATGAAACCCCAGCCCCCCCCATCCGACCCTCCCTTGGTCCCTAGCGAACCTCCCTTCTGGCGAACCAAAACCCCCCTCTGACGAACCCCCATCCACCCTCGACCCTCCGCCTACCCCTCGTGAAACCCCTCCCCCACACTCTATCCTCCTTCAGCCCCGGTGCAAAACCAAACCCCCTTCCAGTGAGCCCCCCTCCACCCTCCTTCGGCCCCCGCAAAACCCCCTCACCACCACCATAACCATTCTAACCCTTCTCCGATCGAGTGCGAAGCCTCCTTCTGCCTCCTCATCACTATGCCCTCCCTCCTCCTGGCCCCCATCCCCGACCGCCTCTGCTCTCTCTCTTTTCTCTTTTTCTTTCTTTTCTATCTCACTATCTTGCTTTTATTTCATAAATTACCTCTAATACCATCATCCTCCTCTAGCATCATCGTCGATGACCCTCGAAGCTTTTAGTGCGATCCGCTTTCTATAGCTATAGGTATAATTTTTTTAATTTTATAGTATTATTTATTAATTATATATATTTATAATAATTTATAAAATATTTATAATAAATATTATAAATATTATAATTATTTGCATGCTATAGTTTTTGGGTCGTGCCATGGCAGTAGCCTTGGGCCGTACCATGTCGGTGGCTGTAGACTAGATCGGTCAACGGGTTGGGTTCAAATTAAAATTTGGATATTCAAATCTAGATCTAATTTTAATTACTAGTACCGGATCCAAACTCGAATATCCGATGGGTCTGTACTTGAGAGAGGAAGGGAGGGATCCGGCCTCATCGCCATCATTGGGAGGAAGGGGGTCTGGCTTCACTGCCATCATTGGGAGGGAGAGGGTCCGACCTCGTCGATGAGGGAGAGTGGGAGATCGAGAGAGCGAGAGAGGGAAGGAGGGGGTCCAGCCTTGCCGGCATCACTAGGAGGGATAGGGTCCGGCCTTGCCGATGAGGGAGATCGAGAGAGTGAGAGAGGGAGGGATGGGGTCCACCCTGGCCGACGAGGAAGATCGAGAGAGGGAGAGAGGAAGATCGAGAGATGGAAAAGCTGGGAGGGAGGGGTTCGGCCTCGCCGCCATCGTCGGCGAGAGAGATTGAGAGAGGGAGAGAGGGAGTGATTAAGGGGATGGCACACAACCGAGCCGACTTGGATACGCAGCCGAGCTGGCTCGGGCCATGATCGAGCTGGCTAGGGGAGGACCCTAGCTAGATGTCTTAGGCATAGAGCCGACTATCTCAGTCACGAAACTGACCTGGCTTCTGAGTGAATAGAATTTGATATGTCTCTCTAAGGTTCCAACTTTAAGCCCTAAGGTGCCACCATCATCTACTTTGCTTTTCTTTCAGATTTATAGATTAACACCAAGGTTCGCACAAGAGATCAGATCTATGATGTTGCTCATCCTTAATTATTTATAAATGTAATTCATATTGTTGAATTTATTGCATAACATTTTTTGGATGTTTATATCTTATTGCTTTTGTCTATTGCATTGCATAATGATAGACCCATCAATTGATTAGTGTACATATTAGAGACTATTTATTGATACTATACTAATATTATTGTTCAACATGTTATATTGATTAATGTTCATTAACGTTGTAGGTCACGATGGTATCGAAATGCCCGCTAGCTTTCACCCCTACCCCTCGATGGGTTGTGTACAGTTCAGCATCCAAGGAGCAGTCGGAGCATACTCCATCCACCTCAGCATCAATTGCTCAGAAAACTCCACCGACGGCATCTACTCCATTAGTAACTGAGCCTCGACCATCACCCATATCTGAGGCACATGCTACTATGCAAGCATCTAAGTGTACATTTTTATTATATTAGTACAACTTTATTTTTTATATAATATTTATATACTTATATATTTGCATAACGTATTTGCATTACAGGTGCATCATCTAGCTGGATATTTTATGGTCCCACACGTATGGCATGCGTATGGAACCGTCAGCATCAGGTGATGGTCTATTATGATGCGGAGGAGAGGCCGGTAAGGGAGACCGTGTGGGAGATGCATTTCTTTTTTTGAGTGCTTGTGAGGCGGTCGGACATCATTCCCATAGAGCTTAGAGACTGGCATTTGATGGATGTTGCCGTCAGGAATCAGATATGGGGGGAGATATGGGTAAGTACATGCATCTTAGTTATATTTATGTATTTTATATGTTTACACTATATATGTTTGATTAGAATAATTTTATAACTAATTTTTGATAAATTTGTGCAGAGGAGGTACGACTTTTTCGATCACGAAAGAGCTCGAGATGCCCGATTGAAGAAGATCGAAGAGTTATGCCAGGGTTACAAGGTCAAGCTCCATGGAAGATGGCTTGAGCACCGATGAGATACTCTGGAGGAGCTTGTTTCCTGCATACAGGACTGTCCTTCGAGTTAGTAGGAGAGGATGGTTAGACACTAGAGGAGCCAGGAGTTCGAGGTAAAATTTCTAACTTTCAAATTTTTCAATATGCTTAAGGTTTTATTTAAATATTTTTTAAATATTTATTATTTATTTGAATACTTATTAAGCTACCTTCCGTCAGACTCAGGAGAATCGTGCAACCTAGGAGTATATGCACACTCTAGGCTGCGAGTCTATGTCTTATCATGTGTACAGAGAGATAATTAATTCTAAATCTTATTAGATAAATTAAATTTATATTTTTATCATTTTTTTGATAAATTTATTCTTTATTATAGCTGATGAGAGATGGAGTGATGCCAGTCATAGCGAGATCTTCCGATCCAGCCGCATGGACAAGATGGGCAGGTTGATGAACACCACGATCGAATGTATTTTTATAAGTATTAAATATATTAGTATATATGATTAGTATTATAGCATTTCTTATAAAATATTATTTTAATTTATAATTATAGGATCAGTTAGATGTACTCATGAGGGAGGGCCTCATGATCATCTATCTCAGGTCTTGGGGCCTGAGCACTCTAGGAGGATTCGATGTAGTCTCGGACACATGCCGATGAACTACTGATCCGAGGTGAGCATCTTCTCATAGACTTTCGATGTCGTCATCCGAAAGGAGCTTGAGGAGGTGTTAGCATGGGTAGATCATGCTACGACGTGGGTAGATCGGGCTGAGAAGCATGCATCTCATCTAGAGGACATTATGAGAAACATGATATCGATGCTCAGCATGCATTTTGGAGTCATAAACTTTGAGGATATATTGGCCTGCATTTTAACTCCAACTTTAGCTCTAGCACCAGCTCCAGTTTTAGCTCTGGCTCCGACTCCAACTCCAACTCCGGCTTTCGATGACAACGATGATGATGTAGATTTAGAAGACTTTTGATGTATTTTATTTTTTAAAAAAATATTATAATAAATTTTATTCGATAATAAAATTTTAGTATTTTAGAATAATTTTTATGTTTATTATATTTTCTTATATTATATATCTATATTTATCAAGTAAAATATATAAAAAAATAAAAATTTTATTTTTTTAATTATTCAAGATCTATGGTAGTGATTTTATAACCACTACCATATTCGTGCCAACCGCTGCCATAGATTTTTGGTGTAAATGGTATCAATCGCTGTATTAGATCTATGGTAGTGGTTAAAAAACCGCTGCCGGTGGTTATGTAACCGCTGCTATAGATAAACTATGGCAGCGGTTAAATAACTGCTGCTATAAAAACTACTATAATGGGCTATCTATGGTAGTGGTTCAAACAACCGCTGCCATAGAGCTACGGCAATGATCGTAGTAGCAGCGGTTAGAAAATCACTGCCATAGCCTATGGTAGCAATTTTTTAGGCTACGATAGCGGTTACGAATCGCTATCGTAGCCTTTTTTTGTAATAGTGTATAGAGGTCATCTCAGAACCTTCGTGTGGCTACCTCTAGGTAGATAGAGAGTCTTGAATCGGTAGCACTCCTACAAGATAGAAGCAAGCATGTATTTATATATAATTTAAATACCAACGTATCAAGAATTTAAAAATTAAATTAGTTTGGACTTACCAAAAACATCCTCTAGGTTGCATCATGTACTCCAGACGGCCAGCTAGAAAATTCATTCATCGACCCCCGCATCAAGCATCGGATGATGCCAGTAACCATACAAGATACACCAGACTCTCTAAACATGCTACAAAACTAATTTGGAAAACTAAATATTAACTCTAGAATTGCTAAATTAAAAATCTATTAATTAAAGTTATAGTATTTATGAGTGGCGCTGAATGTGGATGAGCTATCTATCCTCCGATTGAGTCGAAGGTGCCGTGAGCTGGGCAGGTCCTTGATCATGACTCTATGTCTGTGAGCTGGTTGCTACTACACATGACTGTGGGGTCACTAGTGACCCCCTATCATCCGATATGAGATGTGCGAAATCATGCAAGCTGCCCGCATGATCACTCTCTCCTCGAGAGCTCTGTTCTTAGTTGGAATGACCAACCTCTAGAAAACATGATGTATAATAACTAAAAATAAAAATAAAAATCAAAATAAGTAGATGATTTAAAAATTGGTTCAAACAAATTATCTATCAAAACATAATAAGATGATCAAAATTTAACTCACGTGTAACAAAGATTTTTAGTTAGCATCTGCAATGTATCAATATAAAAATAATTCTCGTCCAATAATACATGATAATATATTGGTCTGCTGGTCCCCTAATTTAGGTATTATCTGATTCTCATGCAGCAGTACATGATAATCTCAGTACATAAAAATGTGAAGAAGACTCAGATCTGCCATTAAAAAATAAGGTATTGTAAGTTCCTCTACAACTTTAACCATGAGGTGGCTTTTTTTGCATCAAAGTACAGTGAGATGGCTGCAAGTGGTTGTCTGCGATGTAATAGACCATCCAAGCTTAACCATACAACAACAAAAATAGAATGCATCACCTCCATTTAGGTGCATCTCACATAGGCAGTCATCATAACCTCTATCTCTAGCCTCCTCGAGCTGCAAACCATAAGTATAAATTTTATTAAAAAATAAAATAATAACTTAAAAATAAAATTCATATGCTCGAGCAGCCTAGTCATCTGGCAAGCTCCAAGTCTACATGCACGGGATGCACATCTTGACCATTCCTATTTGCAATGATATCCTTTACCTCTGCGATTATGCTTTTGGGAATGCTACACTCTTAGGGCAAGGACAGGCTCATTGTCCTTATAAGAAATGTATCAATAGAGAAATACTTGATAGTGATATAATAGTTGCCCATTCATAGAGGAATGGATTTTTGCTAAACTATAAGCATTGGTACCTGCATAGAAAGATGAGGGAGATAATATGCGCGAACGGGAAGATCTACTTGTCCAATATATTTATTGATGTACAAGAGCTTAACGATAATAAGCTCGAGCATATAATTAACACATTTGATGGATTTAATCTGGTTATCAGTGGAAGCCCATGTAATAATCTTTCAGATAGCAACCGCCATAATTATGATGTACTATAGGGGTTGCTATAGTTATAGCTTTGCTTAGCCTCTAAAGGATAGCAATCCTATAGAAGGTAAGCATGACTATAACCATAGCAACCCTATCCATTATGACTATAACGATTGTAATATAAAAGATTGTTATATGGACATCCACCAATAATCAGATCAAACACCAAATGTATTAATCATTTGCTCAAGCCATCGCCATTAAGCTCTTGCACATTAGCAAGGTCTTGGACAAGTAGAGCCTCCGAAGCTCTTGCAATTGTCTCCCACGTCTCGATCTCCATATAAGTACCAATACTTATAGTTTAGCATAAATCCACTCCTATATAAATGAACAACTATTCTATCCCTATCAAACATTCTCTATTGACACATTTCTTACAAAGACAATAAGCTCATCCTTAAACTGAGAGTGCAGCATTCCTAAAAGCATAATCACATAAGTAGGGGACATCATTACAAATGAAAATGGTTTGCAATGCTGCCCGAACCTTCCCTCATTTCAAGCGCTCTACATGCCAAGACCGAAGCATGTGGAGCACGTCTCAGAACCGTGTTTGCAATACTATCCAAACCTTCCCTCAATTTAAGCACTCTGCATGTTGAGACCGAAGCATAGGGCACATCTTGATCTCATGTTTGCAGCCCAAACCTTCCCTCGGTTCGAGCACTCTGCATGCTAAGATCGAAGCTCGTAGGGCATGTCTCAAGCTCGTGTTTGTAATATTGTCCGAACCTTTCCTCAATTTGAGTACTCTGCATATTAAGATTGAAGCGGGTAGGGCACGTCTCGACCTTGTGTTTGTAGTCTGAACCTTTACTCAGTTTGAGCACTCTACATGCCAAGATCAAAATGTATAGGACACATCTCCACCCCGTGTTTGCAATACTATCTAAACCTTTCCTTGGTTCAAGCACCCTACATGTTGAGATGGAAGCGCGCAGGGCATATGTCGGCCTCATATTTGTAGCCCAAATCTTTTCTTGGTTCGAGCACTCAGCATGCTGAGATCGGAACCTACAGGGCACGTCTCGGCTCCATGTTTGCAATGCCGTTCAAACCTTCCCTTGATTCGAGCGTTCTACATGTCGGAATCCAAATCCCATATAAATTAATACTTAATTAAATAACTTATAATATCTAATGATACTTAATTAATATAATTTAAATAAAAAAATAATTTTTAGTGATGGTATTAGCTATCGTTAATATTGCCACTAATACTCACAATAGAAGGCTACCAAACAGGACTGAGGCATGGGCTGACACGTAGGAATTAAGGTGTGAGGAGGCATCGGCGAGCAAGAACTGAGGCTTGAGGATGCAGCCACGGATGGGATGAACTCGAAGAGGTGGGAGGTGGCGGGGGGAAGCTGTCGATCGGGAGAGAGAGGGGGTGGTAGGGGAACTGAAGGGCCAGGGGTTTGGGGAGCAGGAGGAGACTAAGGGTTTGGGAGGGAGGTAGGAGGCGGTTGTGGGAAGGCGGCTAGGGGGAGAGAGGGGTGGTGGTGGAATCAAAGGGTCAGGGGTTCGATGAGGCAGGAGGCGGCCAAGGGTTCGGAGAGGAAGGAAAGAGGAGGTGGGGGAACCGAATAATGGAAGAGAGGAGGGTGGCGGAGGAATCGAACGGCCAAAGAGAGGAAGGTGGTGAGTTAGAGTTTTGGGGAGGCAAGCGGAGGCTAGGAGCTCAGGGAGGAGGGCTGGGTGTAGCCAGGGGGAGATGACCGAGGGAAAGCCATCGATTGGGGGAGAGGGGGTGGTGGAAATCGAAGGGCTAAGGGTTTGGGGAGGCAAGAAGCGGTCGGGGGTTCAAGAAGGAAGGTAGGAGGCAATCGGGGGGAGAGGGGGGGTGGCTGGGGAACCAAACGGTGGGGTAGAGAGGGGGTGGTGAGAGAATCGAATGGCAGAGGAAAGGAGGGTGGCAGGCCAAGGTTTCTAAGAGGCAAGAGGTCGGGAGCTTGCACCCAGGGGCTCGAGAAGGTGGGAGATGGCCAAGGATTTGGGGAGGTGGTCGAGGGGAGAGGGGGGTGGCAAGGAGACCAAGAGATGGGAGAGAGGAGGGTGGTAGGCCGGGGTTTCAAGGAGGCAAGAGGAGGTTGGAAGCTTGAGGGCGGGGGCTTGGGGAGGCGGGCAGGGCCAGCTAGGAGAGATGGCTGGGAGCTCGAGAAGACGGAAGGCGATCGAAGGCTCAGAAAGATAGGCCAGATGCAGTCGGGGGAGGCCACTAGCTGGGGGAGAGAGAGGGTGGTGGGAGGATCAAAGAGTGGGGGAGAGGGTGATGGTGGTGGGGGATAAAAATGCTAGAGGGCGGGGGGTGGTGAAAAAATAAGAACACGATAGGCGGTGGTGTGGGGAAAAAAGAGGGCGTGTAGTGAGGTGGAAAAAAATAAAGGTAGAAGGATTATTAGCAATGACAACTTTGATCGCTAATAATCATCTTCCATCATTAATATGAAAAATGTTATTAGTGATGGCAAATGCTGTTGATAATAATATGTTCGTCGCTAATAATTAAACTTTTAAAATAATATTTTTTAAATTATTGATAATGGCATTTTTACCATCACTAAAGTTGTCGCTAATATAAATATTTTAATATTAAATTTTTTTCTTCTAAGTCATTTTTTGGATGGTTAAAAATTAATATTTGATTTTATTAAATTTTTAAACTTAATTAATTTATGGATCAAGTCCTAGTTGATTTGAATTAGATATAATTTAATTAGGTTTGACTTATTTTGAGACTAATTAGCTTTTAATATTTCAAGTAAAACTTAGATTCAAAGTCTAATTGAATTAGGTTTGACATGATTTTGAATTGAATTTGAATTAGATTCAAATTAGACTCGAATCGAATCCAAAATAATTTTTTTTAATAATTAATTTAAATCATATTAATTTTAATTAGACTTAACTTAATTTAAATGTAATTGAATTTTATAATCTAATTAGAACTTGTATTCAAAGTCTAATTGAATTAGGTTAGATAGGATTTCAAATTAGATTCAAATTGAGTTCCAATTATATTTGAATCAAACCTAAATTAAAAACTATTTTTTTCTAATCAATTATAATTAGATTAAATTTAATTAGACTTAACTTAATATAAAAGTAATTGGATTTTACTATCCATGTAGGACTTATATTTTAAAGTCTAATGGAATTAGGATTGACAGATTTTCTAATTAGATTTGAATCGGATTCAAATTAAATTTAAATTAAAAATTATTTTTTAAAATTAATTTTAATTTAATTGATCTTGACTTAATTTGAGATCAATTAGATTTTATAATCTATATAGGATTTGGATTCGAAGCCTAATTGAATTAGGTTTAACAATATTTTGAATTAGATTCGAATCGGATCCGAACTGGATTTGAATCAAATTCAAATTAAAAATTATTTTTTTTAATTAATTTAAATTAATTTTAATTTGATTAATCTTGACTTAATTTATAATCAATTAGATTTTATAATTCATGTAGAATTTGGATTTGAAGCCTAATTGAATTAGGTTTGATAAGATTTTAAATTGGATTCAAATCAAATTTGAATTGAATTCGAATCGAATCTAAATTAATTTTTTTTAATTATTTAAATCAACTTAAATTTAATTAGACTTGACTTAACTTAAAAGTAATTAAATTTTACTATCCAAGTAGGATTTGAATTGAAAGTCTAATTGAATTAGGATTGATAGAATTTTAAATTAGATTCGAATTGAACTCAAATTAAAAATTAATTTCTTCTAATTAATTTAAATTAGATTAGATTAAATTAAATTAAATTAATTATAATTAATTAGATTTTATAATCTAAGTAGAACTTAAATTTAAAGCTTAATTAAATTAGGTTTGGCCAAATTTTGAATTAGATTCAAATTGGAGTAAATCAGCTGTAGATTATTAGCAATAACAAACATGCCATCTCTAATTCCATCACCAATTAACTTTTTAAATTATCTTTTTTAATTTAAAAAATTATTAATGATGGCAAGTTTTTATCACTACTAGCCAAAAACATTATCGCTAATTTTTATTTTATATTTAAATATTATAAAAAATTTTAAAAATTTTAAATAATTTTAGTAGTGGCTTGCATCATTGCTAATAATAATCAAGTCATCGCTAATAGCTTATTATTAGCAATGGCACTATATTTATCACTAATAATTTAAATTTACCATCGCTAATATTTTTTTATTTAAATATTTTAAAATAATTTTTATATTTTTAGAGATGGCCGTTGCCATCGCTGATAATTTTGTTATCATTGCTAATAGTATTAGTTATGACTTTTTTTTTATCAGTGCTGTAGTGATAAAAAGCTTTATTAGTAATGAAAATTTTTGTCATCATTAATACCATCACTAATATTTAATTTTCTTGTAGTATTTATGATCTATGTAGATAGATGCATGATTGAGTTTAGAGTATTTAGAGATCTATGTAGTTTGTGATCCAATAATTAATATCATAAAAGAAGATCAATCATTTTTTGGCACAAAAAATACAAACTGAACCCATGCAAAACCTGTTGACACTCCTACTCTCTCCTCTCCAATTCCCTCTCCTCTACTATATTCAGATTAATCACTCAGCCCCACCTAGATAACCTCCATGGTGATCGGGCAAGCACACTTTTATAAAATCACCATTAACATTTACAAAATCTTTTGAGGTCTGTGTGGTGAATGATAACCGATGGATTTGTGTAAAGGAAGGAAAATCCTTATTTCTCACAAAAGATACAACCCATATCCTTTTCTTATTATAAGAAATTAGACTATTAACGACCGATAATTACCATCACTAATAGATATTTTACCATTGCTAATACTATTAGAGATAGCATCCCATTGCTAATTAGTACTCGAAAAAAATCTAGTCGCTAATTTTGGCTATTAGCAATGGGTTCCTTAGCCATTGTTAATACTAGTTATTAGTGACGACATTAGCAACAGCTATATTCCATCGCTATTTATTTTTTAATTTTTAAATAAAATATAAAAAATTTAAAATAATTAGTGATAATATTTTTGTTGCTAATGCCATCACTAATAATTATTAGCGATGGCTTAAATCATCTCTTTTTTAAAAAATCTATAATAATATTTTTTTAAAATCTATTTTAATTAATGATAATCAATTATGGTTCCTAACATTTGTTATTATTAAAATTCAAAGATTTTTTTTAAAACTCGTCGTCGTCCTTGTCCTCATTCTCTTGCTCCTCTTCAGCAGCTGATGGATGAGAGTCGGATATCCCAATATCCTCAAATGAAGAAAAATAAAATATTATTAATAAGTTTTGATTTAGAGATGTATCTTTCGATATAATTCTCTGATTCTCAAATAGATTATTTTTACATATTTCATTTGATGATACGAAGCTACAGATACCTCTAGCCTATCAATTGGATGGTTAGATTGAATTTTTAGCCTCTATATCCTCTTTTTTGACTCAAACCTAAATATGTGAAGCTTCTAAATATGAAAACTTAAAATAAATAAAAGAATTTACTAATAAAATTATCTGATGTGATGGTTGGAACAACAAACTCAAATGGTCGCATCCTTGTGGGTCTTAGAGAATCTCCACAATCATATCATAGATGGCATCCTAGAAGTTCTAAGGCTGATAGCTCAGAAGCATCTACACGACCTCCTCCATGTGCATATTGCTCCAAATCTAGGATGTCAAGATCTGTGAAGATGCTGAAGAATGTCGAGCCACTAGAGGATCGAAGCTATGGTCGAATCCTATGATCTGGCTCCTACTCACCCCTTCGGTGATCCTGAGCCATTCCTTAAGGTCAATGAGAGGCTAAGTGGATATGTCATCACCACACCATGCAACAACGTACTCCACATAATCCGCCTATATAGTTCAAATATATATTAGTTCTAATATACATATCAAATTCTATAACAACTTAATAAATATAATTTAAAATTCTTATCATGATCTATCCAACCTAGAATTTAAGTAATCATCAGTCCTCCTAGACTGGTGTATGGTCTCCCACAACCATAGTTGACCTAATGGATGACCCACTTGCCATCTACAATAAGTAAATAATAAAATTAAATTAATTAAAGCATACATATAAGAGCTTTTATAGTTCTAGTAAAGAGTTTTGGTATAGATTTCTTATCAATCCATCGACCACAACATATGCTGACGGAGCCATCCATATGCCTGATCAGATCCTGCTGGACAGTCTGATTCTATCGAGCCTTTTGCCACTTACTGAAGTACTCCTTGCTACTCTACTGATCGTAGAGAACCTCCCATTTATCCACCCTCATCCAGTGATCCCTATAGGACCTCCAGTCTAATGGTGACTGAGAACCAGATGCTCGATAGCGGACTACCAAAGGTTGTATAGACCATCCCAAAATCTTTGCATGGCCACCTCCTTGAAGGTCCGATAGCCAGTCTCCTCATCTTGAGAAGTCTCGAATCGATAGTACTCCTACAAGTAGAAACAACCATGTATTAAAAAATAGAATACAAACCTATAGTGAATTTAAAAATTAAATATTTTTTACTTGCCTGAAACATCTTTCAGGCTACATCACAAGCTCTAGATGGCTAGCTGGAGAACTCGTTCACTAGTCCTGACATCAAGCATTGAATGATGCTGGTAATCATATGAGATACTCTAGACTCTCTAAATATGCTACAAAATTAATTTTAAAAATAAATGTTAATTCTAAAGTGGCTAAATTCTAAATATATTAATTAAAGTTGTAGTACTTATGAGCAGCTTTGAATGTAAATGAGCTCTCTATCCTCTAATCGAGTCAGAGGTGCCACGAGCCCATGACTCTATGTTTGGAAGCTAGTCACTATTGCGTGTGATTATAGGGTCACTAGTGACCCCCTGTTATCCAAATCTGAGTACAAAATATCTAATATAAAGATGTTATATTAGTTAGTAAAGAATAAAATGATATAAATGAGAATATCTAAAGTATTAGAGTTTACCATCCATGTGAGAGGTGCAGAATCATGCAAGCTAGCTGCATGATCGCTCTCTTCTTGAGAGATCTTGTCCTTGGCTGGAATGGCTCTGACCTCTGGAAGATATGATGTATAATCTTTAAAAATAAAAATAAATAGAGTCATCAAATTAATTATACAATTATAGATGACAATGAAAGATTTAAAATGATATATTTTGTTGACCAATAAAGTTTATATAAAATAAGTTTTCGATAAAAATAAAAATCAAAGTAAGCAAATAATCTAAAAATTAAGTCAAATAAAATATCTATCAAAATTTAACTTACGTATAACAAAAATTATTAACTAACATCTGCAATATATCAGCAGAAAAATAATTCTTATCTAACAGTATATGATAATGTGTTGGTTACTGGTTCTATGATTTAGGCATTATTTGATTCTCATCCAGTTAAACATGATAATCTCAGTACATAAACATTGGAAGAAGGCTTGGATCTGCCATTTAAAAGTAAGGCATTGCAAGTTTCTTTGCATCTTTAATCATGAGGTGGCTGCAATCAATTGTCTATGATGTAACAAACCATCTAAGCTTGCCCTGCAACTACAACAATAAGAACAGAAATGCATCACCTCCATTTAGGTGCAACTCGCATAGGCAATCATCATGGCCTCTCCGAGCCCCCAGCTACCTCCTCAAGCTACAAACTAGGAGTAAATTTTTTTAAAAAAAATAAAATAATAACTTAAATATGATACTTAATTCATATGCTCACGCAGCCTAGCCGTCTGACATTCTCCAAGCTCGCATGCGTGGGATGCATGTCTTGACTGTCCCCATTTATAATGATGTTCTTTACTTCTGTGATTATACTTTTGAAAATTATGCACTCTTAGTTCAAGAACAGGCTCATTGTCCTTGTAAGAGATATGTCAATAGAGAAATGCTTGATAGAAATATAATAGTTACCCATTTATGTAGGAGTAGATGTACGTCAAACTACAAGCATTGGTAGCAACATGGAAAGACGTGGGAGACAATTGTAAAGGCTCCGAAGGCTCTACTTATCCAACACATTTATTGATGTGCAAGAGCTTAATGGTGATAGACTTGAGTAGATGATTAATATATTTGGTGGGTTTGATCTGGTTATTGGTGGAAGTCCATATGTAATAATCTTTTAGGTAGGAACCGCCATAGCCATGATGGACTATAGGATTGCTATGGTTATAGCCTTACTTACCCTATAAGGGGTAGCAACCATATAGAGGGTAAGCATGGCTATAACCATAAGTTTATCATGGCTATGATGGTTGTTATATGAAAGATTATTATATGAACTTCAATCAATAATCATATCAAACACACAAAATGTGTTAATCATCTCCTCAAGCCTATCACCATTAAGCTCTTACACATCAGTAAGGTTTTGGACAAGTAAAGCTCCGAAGCTTTTACAATTGTCTCCCACATCTTTCTATGCAGGTATCAATGCTTGTAGTTTGGTATAAATCTATTTTTATATAAATAGATAATTATTGTATCCCTATCAAGCATTTCTCTATTGATACATCACTTACAAGGACAACGAGCCCATCCTTAATCTAAGAGTGCAACATTTTCAAAAGCATAATCATAAAGTAAGGAACATCATTGTAAATAGGGACGATCAGAATGTGCATCCCGTGCAGGCAGACTTGGAACATGTCAGATGACTAGACCGTGCGAGCACATCGAAATAGCATCTAGACAAATCCCATTCTAGAGGTTCCAAATTAAATATCGAGCGGGATTGCAAATAGGACTGAAAATGGGCTGGATTGGGCCAAGCCGCACCCATCCTTAAGTCCGATCCAAAAATTTAAAACTAATTAAATTAAATATTTAATTTTAATTAACTAAATATTATTGATTTAAAACTAATTTAATTAAATTAAAATATATATATTAATCAAAATATGGATCTATGGTTCCATGAAATATAAATTTTTTAAAAAAATTAACACCATCGGTCTAAGCACGTAGGGCGCACGAGGGCTAGATTCCTTGGATGCCAGCTAGAACACGAGGGCACACCTTGGCTCCATGTTCGCAATACTGACCAGCACCTTTCCTAGGCTTAAGCGCACAAGCTGGGCAGGGGCTGGATGTCTTAGATGCCAGCTATGACCCGAAGCCCGAGTATGCAAGACACATCACCACCCTATGTTTGTAATGCTGCCTGGCACCTTCCCTAGGTTTGAATGCTCTACATGCCGAGACCCAAGTCCTATATTTCTAATTAATTAATTAAATATCTAACTAATTAATTAAATTAATATTTAATTAATTAATTTTTTTAATATCTAATTATAGTTAATTAATATAATTTTAAAAATTAATATTTAGTGATGGTATTAGCCATTGCTAATACTCATAATAGAAGATGGGTTGCCGTGTAGGACCGAGGAGATAGCTCGCGTGTAAGGACTGAGGCGTGAGGAGGCACAAGCTGGTATGCAGAGACTGAGGCTCAGAGATGCAGCCACGAAGACAAGGGCATGTGGATGAGGTCGTAGGGTCGGGCTAGTGGGGCAGTGGCCATAGGGTAGAGGCCATAGGCTAGGGGTGCAAGGTAGGGGTTGCAGGGTCAGGCTGGCAAGGTTAGGGCAGCAACTCGAGGACACGACCATAGAAATGAGGGCATGGGGATGGGGCCGCATGAAGGTGGTGAAGGTCGGGCTGCAGGGTCAGGCTGGGGGGAGGTGGGAGGTGGTCGGAGGGTGGGATGTTAAGTTAAAGATTGATTTTGATAATGCTAAAGAGTTTTGAGTATAATTTATTATGTTACTAATATTATTTTTGAGGATGTGTAGTTTAAATTTCAAGTACACATAATGCTCTAAGTGACTTTCATCAATTAAATGGAGTACCACCAATTCAAAGATCATTAAAGAAAAACTAAACTTGACACACCTTAAAAAAGATGGTTAATAAGAGTTAAATTAAGTTTAGAAAGCAAATCTAGCTTACAAATGAATTTGGAGAAGAAAAGCTACTAAAAATCTCATGGCATGCTTGGCATACAACTTAGTCGACTAAGCCAGGAGTTAGTCAACTCAGTCTCAGATGATAAAGAAGACAGAAAGCATAGAAAGATCAAAATTCAGGACCCAAGGAATTTAGTCGACTAAGTTAGAAAGTTAATCGACTCAGTCTTAAAAAATAGTAGCATGATAGAAAAATAGATTTTTAAGCTTTATCTACTTAGCAGACTAAGTCAGATTGAATAGACTAAGACTTAGTCGACTCAGAAAAACTTAGTCGACAAAGTTCACTGTAATGGTTAGTTTTTTCAGAACTGCACTTTTTCAACTCCAACTTTTTTTCAATGTCTATTTTCTTATTTCTAATGGCTAGATCACTTCTAAAAACCTCCAAAATAAATTAAAATGGTAGAAAATCTTAAGGATATATAGAAAAATATTTTGAGCATTGAAGAGAAGCTTTTGGAGAGTTTTATTGAGTATTCATTGGAAAAAGCCAAATAAGTGAGCTGAAAAGAGAAGAGAAGTTAATTTTAAAGTTAACCTCTGTCCTTCCACTATAAATCATCTTCAAACAAGTGAGAGCAAGAGTGAAGTGAAGTGAGGAAGTGCTCAAGTCAAGAATCAAAGAGCTTCACCATCACTCAAGTATTCAAGAAGAAGTCAAGCATTCAAATCTGCATATTAGTCATTTAGTTTTTAAAATATCCAATTTATCCCCCCTCCTAGGTAGCCATACCTGGGCAACATGGGAGGTAGTTGGGGGCTCATGGTCAAAGGCTTGGGAAGGTGGGAGGTAGCTAGAAGGAGGCAGGCTAGGGGCAGCCGGGGGGAGGCGACAGAGGGCTCGGGGAGGTGGGAGACAGTCAAGGTCTCGAGGAGGTGGGAGGTGGTCGGGGGATCAAGGAGGCAGCCAAGGGCTCAAGGAGGTGGGAGGCGGTCAAGAGCTCAAGGAGGCGGCTGGAGGGAGGTGGATTGGAGGCTCGCGATCAAGGGTTTGAGGAGGCAGGAGGCGGTCAGGGGATCGAGAAGGTGAGAGGTGGCCAGGAGATCGAGAAGACGAGAGATAGCCAAGAGATCGAAGAGGTGGTTGGGTGTGCGAGGATGCTGGATCCAGCAGCACGATGAGAATAAATAAGGACCAAAGGCAGGGGAGAGAGGGGGGTGGGGGGACTGGAAGGTGCATGGTGGGGGATAGAAATGTAGGGTGGGGGGGAATGAGGGCATGATGGGTGGGGGAAAACAAGAGTGCATGGTGAGAAAAAATAAGAGCAGAAAGGTTATTAACGATGGTAAATTATTGTCGCTAATAATGTTTACCCATCGCTAATAATTATATTTTAAAATAAAATTATTAGTGATGATAAAATATTCTCATTAATAATTTTATTCCATCACTAATAATTATATTTTAAAATAAATTTATTAGCAATGGTATAATACCATCGTTAATAATTTTCTTCCATCTCTAATAATTATAAAAATATATTAAAAAATAAAATTATTTTTTTATTTATTAGCGATGGTGTGTTGTCGTCTTTAATAAGTATCTTACTATCACTAATAATAATAAAATTAAAATTAAAAAATAAAATTACTTTTTATTAGCAACATAATTATCGTCACTAAAATTCTAAAATTTTGTCGCTAATAATTTTTTTGTATGGTGGAATAATTATTGATCGGTAAAAAGAGACTCAGAAAATGCAATATTTATTCTAATAAGGATCATTAATTGAAAATTAGCCATCCAAAATCTTTATCATAGTTAGGGCTGGAACTGAGTCAGGCTAGCCCAACCCCTACCATACTCGAGCTCGGTCCGAAAATACTGTCACTGGTTAAAAATAGTACTTAAATCAAAGATCAATAAAGTAAACGAGAAAAAGAGAAAAAAAAAGGAGGCTCATAT
The DNA here is from genome assembly GCA_006176705.1 of Cocos nucifera. Classification (NCBI taxonomy): domain Eukaryota; kingdom Viridiplantae; phylum Streptophyta; class Magnoliopsida; order Arecales; family Arecaceae; genus Cocos; species Cocos nucifera. The sequence goes on along the minus strand of QRFJ01000745.1, from coordinate 165,328 downwards.
TTGCCATTGAAAAATAAGGCATTGCAAGTTCTTCTGTACCTTTAACTATAAGGTGGCTACAAGCATTTGCCAGTGATGTAATAAATCATCCAAGCTTGCTCTATAATTATAAGAAAAAAAATACATCACCTCTATCTCTCTCTAGACTCTAGGCACATTAGACAATCATCATAGCCTCTTTATGAATAAAGCACTCCTGGCTTTGGGTTGGATGTGGTTCAGTAGTGCTAGAGCTACTCAGGCGGTTTCTTTGATGTTAACTAATACATGACAGCCTTAAAATTAATTTAACTATTTTAAAGCTAATTTAACTAAATTTAATTAAATATTATTAATTTTATTTAAATATAAAATATAATTTAACTAAATCATATAAATATTAATTTAAAAATATTAAAAAAAATTAAAATAAGAATCAAATTTAAAAAAATAAAATTATTTCAATATTAGCAATGACTTCATACCGTTGCCGATAGAATATTTTCATTATTAATAATCCTAGAAGTAAATTTAAAAAAATAAAATTACTTTAGTATTAGCAACAGCTTAATGCTATGTCTAATAATAATTTTTCATTGCTAATAATATTATAATTAAATTAAAAAAATAAAAGTATTAGCAACAGCTTCATGTCATTTCTAATAATAAATTTTTATCGTTAATAATATTAGAACTAAATTTTAAAAAATAAAATTATTTTAGTATTAACGATAACTTTCTGCCATTGCTAATAATAATTTTTCATCGTTAATAATATTAGAATCAAATTTAAAAAAATAAAATTATTTTTTTTAGCAATGTACCTTGCCATCGCTAAAAACTAAACATGTTGTTCCTAATAATTTTTTTATTTTTTGCGATAGTAGGTTTTTCAGTCACTATTTGCCATCAAAAATATGCATTATTAGCAATGGCAAATTTGCCATCGCTAATACTCAATATTCTTGTAGTGTCTTAACTTTTACATAGATTAGAGATTTTGACAACCTCTTACAATCCTCCCTACTCTATTGCAGTCTTTCTCATGCTAGCTTCTCTTTCTTGAGGGCACTTGAACAAGAAGTACAACACAAAAATAAAGCCCAATAGTAAGTAATGTTGGTTGTTGTTTCAGCTTAGGTTTGATTAGGTGCAAGATAATTGAAGGTGGATCTTTTAGTTGGGAGCTAGGATTTTGTCTAAACGAAAAGAAAGGGGAGAAATTCTTTATACACCGTATATGGTCTATAAGTCCTTTAGATACTCAAAACTCTCCTTGTTCGATTTTCAACTTTCAAATATGATTCTTCCTCCCTCATTTACTAGTGTTTTAGGATCCTTAAATAGGGCTAGGGCTAGAGTTAAGATGATATTACTTTTCATGATTATATTCTATGTATATTTTTTTTTATTTGGTATAGAATCTCTCCTCCTTTGGATAGGCTTCAAGCAACCACCAGCCATCTACTCCTTATACTATCCAAATTTTTTAATTTTATTCTAATTTCTATGGTAAAAGGAGGAAAGGAGGCATAGTTAATTAGAGAAAAAGGATTCCTTCCTTCTTTAGCCTTCATGGGTCTATAAAATTTGCAAAATGAAGTAAGGTTTCAACCGCCCAAATCAAGTTTTCTAAGAATTGGTCTCAATTTTTTTCAAGTTTGCTCCTCATGCAAAATTAGTTTGGACTCTAATTTTCTATCATTTAACTCTTTCCAAGATAGCTCCTTGCCACCCAAAATTAGTTGCCATATCAAGTCTGTGCACCAAGAAAAATTAGGAAGAATCTAGGTGTATCAGGTGTTTCTTGTTGTGTCCAATATTATTACCAAATTCAACCTGCTGTAGCCACCTTATCTGAAATTCAAATTTAATTATGTAAATTATATTTCTTTCTTGCTTCTCTCAAAATTTCATAGGATCTAGTCTTGCTCAATTTGGAGTCATATAGCCTATCTTTTAGGAATCCTCATGCCAAAGTGTCTAGAATTAAGATTTGCTGACTAGATGAGAGTGATTAACTACTTGATTTGTTTTCTGTACCCCTGGTTTCTTTTCTACTGATGATGCCAATAAAGATGAGGTGTGGGTTCATTGATGTTTTCATTTGGTTATTCTGCTTTGAGATGGACTTTGATTTTGATGCAAGATCTTGATGACTCTGGATGACTAATCCTACTGAATTGGACTCAACCAATTTTACTTAATTTGACCTTTAAAACATGGTTAAGTCCAATTAGATGTGACCTAGCCTAATTATCTATAATTAACATAAAACATATCAGGTTCTTATATTTATTAAGTTAATTATTATACCAATTTCATCAAAATTATTAAAAACTAATAATAATTATTATAAAAATATAACACATCATGCGGTATAGAAAAACTATACCGTTCTATCAGATTGGGCCATGTTGGCATCGCTTTCCATTGCATATTTAATGTCTGTAATTTTACTTTTTGTTTGAAATTTTGAAGGACAAAAATATCCTCCTCTTCTAAAAAATTATGACATTTTTTATCCATATTATGATATTCTATATTAAAATTATGACTTTCTACACAAGATGTCATAATTTTCTTTTAAAAATCATAAAAAGGGAAGGACATTTTTATTATTAAAAATTTTTAACATGCATTTAATGCCTACAGTTTAGAGCTATCAACAGGCTAGATCTAGACCCAAGACCCATGGATATTTATCCGATGGGTTCGGATCTGGTATTAGTATTGGATCCATTTATCTGGATCCGAACTTGAATTCAGATACAATAAATCATGATATAAACAGATACGATCTAAATATTTAGTATCCAAATCTGATAGACTCTGAACCCAAATTATATATAATATAATATTATATTATATTATATATATCCCTTTCTTAGGCTCCCTCGCTCCCTTTCTATCTCTTGAGTCTTGATCGATGGCTTGACCCTCCCCTCCTCCTTACCTCTCCCTCTCCATCGCGATCGCGAGATTTGCTTGCCGACGGGCCATGGTCGGACCCCCATCTCGCCTACGTCCTCTCTCCCTCTCTCAGTCTCCCTCTCTCCCTCCCTATCTCGATTGACAGCGCCTCACCCTCCCCTCCTCCCTGCCTCCCCTCTTCACCATGGCCGCAAGATCCGCTTGCCAGTAGGCCATGACCGAACCACCATCTCCCTCGCGTGACCTCCCCTCTCTCCCCCTCTCAGTCTCCCTCTCTGCCTCTCTGTCTTGATCGACAGTGCCTCACCCTTCCCTCCTCTCCGCCTCTCCCTCTCCGCCGCGACTGCGAGATTCGCTCGTCGGGCGGCCACGATCGGACCCCCATCTCCCCTGTACCCCCTCCTCTCTCTCCCTCTCTATCTCGATCGATGGTGCCTCACCCCTCCCCTCTTCCCCACCTCTCCCTCTCCACCACGGCCGCAAGATCCGCTCGCTGGCGGGCCGCGGCTAGAGCCCCATCTCGCCTACGACCCTCCCCTCTCTCCCTCTCTTAGTCTTCCTCTCTATCTCGACCAACGGTGCCTCACCCTCCCCTCCTCCCTACCTCTTTTCCTCCGCCGCGATCACGAGATCCACTCGCCGGCAGGCTGCGGCTGGACCCCCATCTCGCCCGCGCCCCCTCCCAGGCCTCCCCTCTCTCAGTCTCTCGAAGACTTGGCCAATGGCGGCTCTCAGCACTCTCTATCACCTCCTCCCTGCCTCTTCCTTTTCGTCGCGAGATCTACTCATCGGCGGGCCACAGTCGGATCCCATCTCACCCACCGCCCCCTCCCTTCTTTCCCTCTCTCAGTCTCTACGGCGGCTCTCGGTCCATTTGAGTCCTAGAACTAGATCCGAATATCCAAGATCCATGAGGGTCCAGATCTAGTATTTTAAGATCAGACTTGTCAAATATTTGGGTCCAGATCCGGTACCAATAATTAAGATCGGGTCCAGATCTGGATATTTAGGTTTCGATCCGAATCCGATCCATTGACAGGTCTACTACAATTCTACTTTTTTGTTTAAAATTTTGAATGACGAAAATATTCTTTCACTTCTAAAAAAATTATAATATCTTATGCTATATTATGACATCCTATGGTCAAATTATGACTTTCTGTATAGAATGTAATAATTTGGCTATAGGATGTCATAAAAGAGGAAGGAGCATTTTTATCATTTAAAATTTTCATAAATTTTTAATGATGAAAATATTCTCTTTTTTTTATAATTTTTTAAAAAAAAATTATGACATCATGTATAGAAAGTCATAATTTTAATACAAGATGTCATAATATAAGCATAGAATGTCATAATTTTCGGAAGAAGAGAGATTTTTTCATCATTCAAAAATTTAAAAATATGAAACTTTAGGCATTAAATGCACATTAAAAAATGATGACTACATGATCCAATCAGATGAAGTGGTATAGTTTTTTCATACTGTATGCAGTGTACAAAGAATTTTCCAAAGAAAGGGATATATTGAAAAAATTTCAGATGTGGAACTCTTGCTAGCTATCCTGTAATTCCTTTGGATTATACTATTTAAAGTCATTCCTCGTGTATATATAAGGGCATCATATCACAACCTTTACTTTGACTTTAGATCCACCACACATTGAATAACCTGTTAGAAACTAAACTCCATAACATAAAAATCTCCAAAATGATAAAAGCCCAGATATATGACTACTCAAACATACTCATGTTTGGGGACTTATTCTTGAATATCAAACAATTCTATAAAATAACAGAAGTTGTCTTTGGGGAGTGCCTGTTGAAATATCCAGTGATTACTAATCTTCACATGCTTGAGCTCAATTTCTTCATTTTCAATTGTTTCGCTATAAAATAGTGAAGTTGCTTGAGCAACCAAATGACTTTGGCAGTAGCCTGAGCAAGGTCTTGAAACTTTTATCAAGAGAGAACAGATTCTATTTTGGTCTTCGAAGAAATAAGAGACCCGCTCGCTAAAGGAAAAAGCAGGGGTCGGTAGTGGAGCATCCATCAGCAGTATCGTCAGCCTAACGGACATTTGAAAACGCACTAACATCTAATGGAAATGTTGATACAAAAAAATACAGGCCCATGTAGATAACACACATTATATAATACGCAAGACAGCAACAAAGTGAACTAGTCTAGGAGATGCCAATATGCCATGAAGTAATTGATGAATAAACTAATATGCGATGCCTGGTCTAGTAATTATTAGGTAATCAAGCCTCCTAACTAGCTGAGAATAGAGTTGGATTTTAAATTGGTTTGCAGATAGTTGGTGGAAGCTTGACTATGAGGTCGGGCCTACTGGCTGCCCTATTATAATCCAAAACAGTCTAGAATCCATGCTGGAACTTAATTAGGGTGAGAGTAGGAGATGGACATCTATTCGGTCACATCAGAGCCTGGGAAACCTAGCCTTCACCGTTATTTAACACCGTCCTTCCATCCTATCAAGCACCGGGCTGAGCTCTCTCCGTTCCAGCCATCTGCCAATGTTCCTGTTGTTGTTGCGACCGTGGCCAAACCTCACTAAAAATGAGGCACCAATACCTCCATTTTATGCTCTCCCTCTCCCTCCCTAACGATCCTAATATGCTCCCGTTATCGTTGCTAGGATTCTACCGGAAAGGCTGCCAGATTCCGCAACCCTGACCGCACCTGTTCAGCAAAGGCCATCCCCTTCTTTTTACCAAAAGGAAAAAAAAATAAAAGAATAAAAAAAAGCCATCCCCTTCTCTATTTCAAAGCAAAGATCTCTCTCGCTCCTCTTCTTTAACATTTGACTGAGCCTCCCTAGCGCCATTCTAACCTAGCATCAGAGCTCAACGACCAGTGAGAAAGTTTAGACTAGACCTGCTTACCAAGCGGACCAGACCGGGTATGGGCCAGGCTCAACCCAGTAGAAGGCAGCATATTTCTAGGCCCGAGCCCCGCCCGGCCTGGCCCGACCTTAGGGCTCGCTCTTAGGTCTCAGTTTGCTCCATATCTGGTTTTAGGCTTCTGAATCGGGTCTTGAGCTTTTCTTAATTTTATTTTTCTTCATTTGATTTGTTGGAATAATAAAAAGCAAGATCCAATATTTGCTATATTGGCCTAACGTTTTCCTTTTTTTTTTTTTTTTTATTTGGGTTATCATGGCTTCTATCTTTTCGGGTCCTTATTTTCTATATCGGCCACTGCTGCTATTTTTCATTTTGCTGCAGCAGGCTATCAGCTATAGTTTGCATCCATCCCTAGTCTTTTCTTTAGTCCTTAAACATTCACAAACTTCAGATAACAGGACAATAAAATCCTTTTATTTAAGAATGCATTTTTTAGTTTTCATTTTTCATTTTTTATATCGGAGCTCTTCTGCCAAACTGTCTTTCCATAACCAAGTTCGTCCCTATTGATGCGGTGGATGTTTGATGTCTATGAGGCATTCTCAATTTATTCCATGATCACTCACTTTGACTGCATATACTTTTTGGGCCTTAGCCCACTATTTGCATAAGATTATGTAGATCTTATGCCTCACTGTATTGGAATTAGAACAAAACTTCTAAATAAAAAATAAGAAGAAATAATCAAATAAAGTATCAGTTGTGCAGGACTTACTAAACGTAAAATTACGGTCAAATAAAGTACCAAGTATTAAGTTACACTAAAATTCATCCTTAAAATAATCTTACTCATGAGACTAGATGAAGAGAGAATAAATACTAGACAATATTCATATAAATACTCTGCAATAGATCAATAATATACTGTAAAAAAATCACACAACTAAACAAACCACATCTTCCTTCTCATCTTTGTTTCTTACTATCTAAAATTTTGAGCTTACAAATTTCAAGTATAAAAAATCAATTAAGCAAACATCAAGAGATGCAATACTTACGAAAAAAATATTTAATAGAAAGAAAATATTTTTGCTAAGGAAATAGAATAAAATCAATAAAATTATCTAAAGAATATCACCACTATTATTTTTCTTATCAATCTCATCATCATTAGAGCTAGATGATCCATCATCCACTGAGCTCGGAGGTAGCGGTCCATCGATACCTCCTAATATATCGCTTTCATGCATTCATACACCCAAAACAAAAAATAAATAAGCAGTCTATAACATAAGGGTACAAGAAATAAAAAAATTAAATAGTATACAAAAATAATTATTGAATGAAAAGTCCCTAGCATGCATCGTTCAAGATAAATAAAAGCTTGTACAATCTTTTATTTAAGTGAGCTTCTCCAAAGATTTATCACCTTTTTTCAATGTTAAAGGCTGATTCTAATGAAACTATAAAGATTGGGATTGTCAAAAAAATCATGAGCCATCAATGCAAGCTTTGAATTTTTTGATGAATTCTTACACCCATAGTCCAAAACATTAATGTCACTAGATATATCATATTCACCACCGCATTCTTCCAAATACATATCCAATTGAGACTTTTTAGAATAAGGACCAGATGGTTGGCTCATAAATTATTTGTAATCACTAAAGTTACTATCATCATCATAAACTCTAATCGAAGAACTTAAGCCAATTAAAGATCCAACACTAGATAAAGTGGTGGGAGCGCTTCTTCTATATTTATCAAACAAATCAGAAATATCACAATCTTTTTTATATGCACTTCAGCACTCTTATCATAAAGCTTGGTAAAATAATAGCTTACAAAATATACCTTATAGCAGGGATCTCATATGGCCACAAGACAAAAGCAAATTATATTCAGCCCAATACTTATCAAATTTTTGAAGCATATCATCAATCATATTTGATACGAAACTATATGGACCTCTTTTTTCTTCCAACATACAAGTATAAATCTTCCACACTCCTTTAATGTAAATATTAGAAGTTGGATACTTGTACCAGAAAACATGTATGTTTGTAATATCCCATCCATTAAACATCAAAAGATCTGCACAGATCTTAAAGTAGTGCAAAAAAGAGAGAGGGAAGTATCTTACTAGGAGTCTTCTCCCAATCAACTCCTAATTGGAGTCAAAATCGGACTCCTCTCCTCTGGCCCTATTTAAAGAGAAAAGGGCTTCCCTCTCTTTCCCATCAAATTTCGAGGCCTAAACCGAAGGATTGCTGGAGTTTCTTCTTTTTTCCTCTCCAAAGGCCTTTCATCATGTTTGTCAAAAATACAATCCAACCACTATCGAAACCTAGGTAAGATCCTTTAATCTTTAAGTTAGTTTGTTTGCCATCCTCCCTAGCCTATAGAGCTTGATTTTCCAACCAGTAATCACTAGATTTTTTCTAGAATTTTCCACTCCTATTTTTCCTATTTTTTGCCCCTTCTTTTTGGTTTTCCAGCACTGGTGGTTATAGCTAACTACCGGTTTAGGATCCTTGGGCTACACCGATATAGCCCCAGCCACCATCAGCCATAACTGCACTGGCGGTGCTCCATTATTTCAAGATCAAAAAGAGAGAAAGCAATCCCCTATATTTCTTTGATTTTTCTATTGTTTCCTTGATTTTATGGTGGCAATCATCATTACTGACCATCGACCTATGGTCCTTCGCTTGCATCACTGTGGCCTGCATCTCCGACCACCGCCACCATCGGGGAGAAGTTTTTCTATGTCGAGAAACAAGAGGAATGGAAAGTCCTCAATTCCACTGAGAAAGAAAGAAAAAAAGAGAAAAAGAAAGAGAAAAAAAAAGGAAAAAGAGGAAAAAAAGAGAAGAAAATTTCTCTCTCCTCTCTTATTCCTCTTTCTTCCTACTTTCTCTCTCTAGCTTCTATCTCTATAATATTTTCTCACTCTAGAATTATTTGTCTCTCTATGAAATTTATCTTTTTATGATTGATCGAGTAAGGGATTTCTCTTTTGATGATCTTGATCTGACCTTAGTATTGGTGCAAAAAATGATGGCAACGTCGGAGTCGCTGGAGTGGACGGAGATGGGGCCGCTGGCAAGACCTGAAAGAAGAAGTCTAAACTAGAGGTGGATAGCTCCGGCAGGATCCTTCGATATTCAAGTTAGTTCTCTGATCAACAAGAATAGAATACCCAGAAGAATTATGATTGAGATGAGTGCTTAAAGAAAAACATATATGAAGGGTCCCTTATATAGGCGTAGCTTATAATAAATTGATGGTGATAGTCGTAACTGCCAGTTAGTAGGCCACTCGGGGCCACTAAAGTTTGTTATGGAGAATGGTGTCCATTGTCGAGACTTTCCAGTCCGTTGGAGATTAATAGCCTTAGTTCGGCCATTTTTGAGGTAGTCCATAGGTTGGCAAATATTTGCCAAGTTGGGAGTTAAACTAGTATGGATGATGAGGTTCTTCTGCTAACTCTAGTTTGCATGCCCAAGGCTCTCGACATAGGAGTGCCAAGATCCGCCACCTAGAGCAAGATATAGAAGTTCGTCTGAGAAGAAACTCTGCCGGTTCGAGGCTCTTGACGTGGGATCCGATTGTAATAGCAAGATTCGATTGAAAGGAGATTCGATTGAAGAGGAGTTAGGCTGGCTTTGAGGTCGGCTGGGCTGGACTATGTAGGGATTGAATACTTAGCCAAATACTTGGCTAACTGCTTAGGCGATTGTTTTTACTGTTCAAGTTTATCCAGACGAGGTTCAAGATGTCCTTCGGATTTTGTAGTTATCTGAAAGATCTAATAGTCAAAGCTGAAAAGATCATTTAGCATGCATGAGTTGAAGGTCAGCTATCCCAGAATGAATCAGATCAAGAATTCATACTGGTTGAAGTTCAGTCATGGTTGCCACCGTCAAATGGAATCGCTCCTAGGTAGGGCATCTTGCTGAACTTTGGCAAGAGCGGATTTATCACCAACACTAATTTTCCTACTCTCGAGTTCAAAGTTCAAAAGAAGAAAGTACAAATGCAAGTGCCGAAGTTCTTTTCTAACTTTTCACTTCCATGTAGTGGAGAATTTTAATATTGTCCTCACTGACACTGAAGCTTCTTCAATACACGATAATCCAAAAAGATAAGATTTCAAAATTTTTGCTGAAGTGGTGCTCGAGGTATGGCATCATTAAAATTCTGCCAGTCGTCTGCACCGGTCATGATGAGTGGGACACGTGTCAGGTGAGGACTGGATGAAGAAAACCTGCAATCATAACTGCCTCAGGCCTCCCTTGGTTATTTAAGTTCCTCTTTCTCTTCCTTTGCTTTACTTCAACTGAGTCTTCTTCTCCATCCAATTTCTGCCTTCTTCCTGTCCAAGAGTTTCAATCCTTCCCTATTTCCTTTGGCCACAGATGCCTTCTCGCTCGGTTTCCACTTTGCAAATTGTCTCCTTGCCTTCTTCAACCAATCTAGGTTAGTTCCCAAACTTCTTTCTGATTATTTCGAAGCTTTTTGTTTCTTGACCCTTCGATTTTTTCAAAGAGATTTTATCCCTTATTTCTTCAAAGAATAAGTTATTCCCAATTCTTTTTTATGACCTCAATTTTTACTATCACAGAGATGACTCCGGAGGAGCTGAACCATCTGTCAGAAAATTCAGACCCTTAAGAGGAAGGGCGATCCCGTAGGGGAGCCATCGAAAAGGGCCTATGTCGAAGAAACGAGTTTGGCCCTACCGACCCAAGTTGCTTATGATCCAGAAATTGTTGTGGTTGCACCAAACCCAACCTTGCTTGGTGAAACCGCCATCCCCACGCCTCTCAAGCAGAGAGTAGTGGAGAAGAAGAAAATGAAGGCTATTGCCAAGAAGATCAAGAGGAAGGTCAGAGGCTCGATTGGTGAGAGCTTCGATCAGGAGTAGGGTTCTTTGGATGACCGAAAGATTGTTCGTTCCTTAATGGAGGGGAGTGTCCTCCCGCATATCATCGAGAAGATAATTCAGACTGAAAGAATGGAGAGGTTTGAAGAATCTTTTGCTATCTTCCTCAAGGTAATCAATCTCTCTCAAGCTTGATTGAATGTCAATATACCTCAAAGTCATGATCTGCTTTTTTCTTTGTTCTACAGTTGCGGCACTACTTGTACGCTCACTCAGAAGCGGCAAGTCTATACTAGGCCCAGGCTTCAAGAGCCCTTCAGGAAGCCCGAGCGGAGACGAAGAGTGTTCAGGCCGAGGTCGACCATTTGAAGGTGGCTTCAAAAGTTTAGTATGCTGAGGTTGAGCACCTTTAGGAAGCACTGTTGAGGGAAGAACAAGCGTCAGTAGGACTGAAGGCTGCTTTGACCCTCGAGGAGGATAAGAGAAAGAAAGCAGAGGAGGAGGTTAGCACCGAGAAAAAGAGAGCCGTTGAAGCCTTCAAGTCCTCTAAGGAGATAGAGGATATCAAGATTGTCTTTGCCTAAGAGGCCTTCTTGAAGGAATTCGAGATCTGTATGGAGAGGATCACGAAGAAGTTCCCTGATATGGATCTCGATTTTTTGATGGAGGAGCCCGACAATGAAGTAGGTCCCTCAAACACCGGTGCCACCTCCCCAATTGTCAAACCTGGCACTGGAGCCTCCGAACCTGCTGCTGCAACTCCCGAGCTTGCTTCGAAGCTTAAGGTTACAGAGAATGCTCTGACTTTGTTTGCCACCGCACCTCCCGAGGTCAAAAATTTTTTATTATTGTACCTTTTTTTCTTCTTTTTATTTATACTTTTTATTAGAATTTGATGCCTTGAATTTAATCCACAGCAGAGAAGAATCAATTTTCAGTATAGCAGTCGAGCCGGCTTTGATACGCGGTTGAACCAGCTCGGATTGAGATCGAGCCAGCTCGAACCATAGCCGAGTCGGCTCTCTCAAGTAGATAGAAATAGGAGTTCAAACGAGATGCAGTCAAGCCAGCTCGACCCCTGAACGAGTTGGCTCAATGGAGATGAACAGAACATGATGAGATGTTTTTGTTTAGACTTGGATTGTGATTAATCCAAGGAATCTACAGGAGTTGCGCGTGGACCATAGGATCCAACAGCCATGGAGGGTTGCGGTCATGATCTAAAGATTGAAAAATATTCTAAGACTCTATCAAGAATATGTTCGACTTTTATTAGGAGAACGAGCCCTGTTAGAACTCTTGTGAACTATTGAAAAGAGAATTTTCATCCTATTTAAAGGGCTGAGATGCTATGGAGCAGTAAGGTGGCACATGTGGCAAAAAAGGCATATAGAGAGGCTTAGACAGCCGTCGAGAGGAGCTTGGCAGAGCGTCGAGTACATGTAGCCCATAAGAGAGAGAAGTAATAGGTGCATAGCATTCAACAAGAAGGCTGTTAGAGTAGAGCATCTTATAGCTTCTGAGGGTCTTCTTAAAATTTTGAGAGAGCTTTTATGAGGGTAGCTTCTAGTTGAGAAAGATTTATGTATGGTGAGTTGAGAGTGGGTGTTCTCCTCTTTTACATAATTTTCTCTTTCATAGTAAAACTTTGCATACCCCATGGAGGTGAGCTCTTGGGCTGATCCATATACTTGATTACTTTTATTGTTTTATTTTCTTTTTTTTTCTACCATAATATCCTGGTACTAGATCCTCATAAGTGGTATCGGAGTGAGTCGATATCCCAATAGATTGACATCAAAGCAAGTTGATACCACAATAATTGAGATGGTACCAGAGCATAGATTGCAGCAGTGGTGTTAAAGATTGAAGAACATGAAGAAGATAAGTGCAATCAAGGTGGAGATTAATAGACTTGATAGGAAAGATAATTTTTTCTTATGATAAGTAAGGATAAAGGATGTCCTCATCGAACATGGGTTGATCGATGCTTTCTTGTATGAGGAGATGCCAGTCATCATAGAGGTGAAGGATTGAAAGTAGATTCAGATGCAAGTGGTGAGCATAATTCACTTATACCTAGCGGATGATATGGTGATCCATGTACTTGGTGAGACTTCTCTGACAGCATTGTGGTTGAAGCTCAAAAAGTTATACATGGCGAAGTCACTAACAAACATACTATTTCTTTAGAGGTAGTTCTACCAGCTATGGATGGACGAAGACCAAAACATGTGGAAGCATCTATCAAACTTTCAGAAGATCCTCACCGACCTCCTCAGCATTGATGAAAAAGTTGAGAAGAAGATCAGAATGTTGGTCTTACTAGCATCGCTTCCTCCTTCGTACGAGTTCTTAGTGACTGCTCTTCTAGTAAGAAAGAGCACCATCAAAATAGACAAGGTCACTACAATGATACTCCAGAATGAGGTTCTTAGGAGAGAGAATCCAGCTTCGAGCTCAGATGACGGTAACTCAGCTTTGGCGATTTTTGGATGAGCAGGAGGTAATAGACGAAGTGGTAGAGGATCATGAGGAGGATGATCCAGATCCAAAATAAGGGATCAAAGCAAGATCAAATGCTATAGGTGTGATGAGTTGGGGCATCGAGTCAAGGATTACCCATAACTCAAGGATTGGACAAGGGCTACTACAGCGACGGTCAATAGCGAGTCAGAGGATGATGTCCTAAAGATATCTAATGAGATATCTAGTTCTTCTTAGTAGTGGATTTTAGATTTTGCATGCACATATCATATTTATTGCAGAAAGGAGCAGTTTGACTCCTTAAAGAGTAGTGAGGGCATTGCTTATCTACCGAATGGATCGAGCTGTGCGATCAAAGACAACGGGATAGTCAGTTGAAAGACACATGATGGTATAGTGAGAAGATTGGGGGAGGTCCAATACATACCTAATTTCAGACAGAATCTTATCTAACTGAGCAGACTGGATTCAAATGACTATAGGTGGATAGCTGATAATGAATGCTGAAGGTCATGCATGATAATAAAGTGAAGTTCTTATTACCATAGAAGGCTATTCCGAGCAGGTCTCAGGTTAGGAGGATCACAGCCATTGATAGAGGTGGAATCGAATGGCCTGGCTCGACTCCCATATTTGCCCATCCATAATCAGCAGGCATGCCCCAAGGCATGGGGATGAGATAGATCACTAGCTCTCAAAGTCAGATGGAGGCCAAATGTCGAGTCAAGATAGAGATTATTAGGATTTGATGCCTCGAATTTGACCCATGGCAGAGAAGAATTAGTTTTTAGCATAACAGTCAGGTCGGCTCTAATACGCGGTCAAGCCAGCTCAAATTAAGATCAAGTTGTCTCAAATCATAGTCGAGCCGGCTCTCTCAAGTAGATAAAAATAGGAGTTCGGACGAGATGCAATCGAGCCAGCTCAAACCCTAAATGAGTTGGCTTAAAAAAGATGAACAAAACATGATGAGATTTTTTTGTTTGGACTCGGATTGTAATTAATCCAAGGGATCTATGGAAGTTGCGCATGGACCATAGGATCCAGCAGTCATGGAGGTTTGCAATCATGATCTAAAGGTCAAAAAATATTTCAAGACTCCATCAAGAATATGTTCGACTCATATTAGGAGAATGAGCCCTATTAGAACTTCTGTAAGCTGCTGAGAAGAGGATTCTCATCCTATTTAAAAGGCTAAGATGTTGTGGAGTAGTAAGGTGGCACGTGTGGTAAGAGAGGCACATAGAGAAGCTCAGACAGCCACCTAGAGGATCTTGGTAGAGCATTGAGTATGTGCAGCCCATGAGAGAGAGAAGCAATAGGTGCATAGCATCCAGCAAGAAGGCTATGAGGGTAGAGCATCTTGTAGCTTCTGAAGGTCTTCTTAAGATTCTGAGAGAGCTTTTATAAGGATAGCTTCTAGTTAAGAGAGATTATGTATGGTGAGTTGAGAGTGGGTGTTCTCCTCTTGTACCTGATTTTTTCTTTCATAGTGAAGCTTTGCATGCCCCATAGAGGTGAGCCCTTGGGCTGATCCACATATTTGATTTCTTTTATTATTTTATTTTCTTCTTTCTTCCTACTGCAATATCCTTGTACTAGATCCTCATAAGTGGTATTAGAGTGAGTCGATATTCCAACAGATTGGTATTAGAGTGAGTTGATACCATAATAATAATTATTTCTATATCTAAAAATATTTTGATCAATGAAAATAAGTTTCTCTTTCGCAATGCCTTCATGTTGTGATGTTTTTATGCATTAAATATAGTCTCCTGACGAAGCTGATCTTTTGCCTTAGGGTATTCTCCTGAAAACTCATATTAGGTATTTAGAGAAGGAAGTTCGTCATACTAAAAAAAAATTAAAGAAAGTCGAAGATGAACTTAAAAAATTGAGAAAAAACTATTTAGAGATTAAGATCGAGATCACCCACCTCCGTTAAGCACATAAAAAGAATTCCATGGATTATATTAGACAGAAAAGGGATTTCGAAGTAGAACTCGAAGAGATCAAGAAGTGAGCTAGTGATAAATCTTGGATATTGACTTCAAAAGTTAGATCCCTCGAGGTCAAACTCAACATGGTAAGAGAAAAAATCCAACTGTTAGAAGGAAGCTCGTCATGGTCCTTTGACAAGGTGCAATATGGTTGGGATTAGTCAAAGAAATTCTCCAACCTTCAGAAGCAGCTTTGTGACACCAAAAGCGTGTATGATGATTATAAATTAGGTTGGATGAAAAAAGAATTCCAACTTGAACAGAGGCTCGAACTTGTCCATAGTGAAGTGATCCCTCTCCAGAAGTAGTTAGCCGACAGTCAACAGGCTAGTGCGAGCAAAGAATCGGAGTAGGTTACCTCTTTGAGGAGGACCTTAGGCAATCTCTCTGAGACATATGGAAAGAAGAAGGCCGAACTTTAACAGCTAAAGATCCAACCGACCTATAAGCAGAAGGCTCTTAAAGATGCAGAGGCCGAATCAATAGTCCTAAGGAAGAGACTACACGAGTCGAAAGATGATTGCTAAAGGGTTAATAAATTATTTTGCAAGATCTTGGTAAAGAGGAATGAGCTCAAGGAGGAGATCCATGGCTTGAAGCAGTCTTTAGTGATGGCAGGGGCCAATAGTCCAAAGTTCGAAGGATCTAGTCCTTCATAGGACTTCGTTCATTCTTTTTTTTGTACAGGATCTTATAGACCTTCGTTTGTAGTGAATTTCAATTTCAATGAAATGATATTTTCTTCAATTGCCTTTTTTTGTATTATTTAGATTTGACGTCTGTTGATTTCTTCATTTTCTCGTCATGCCTAACATGGACAGCATCTTCAAGATGACCTCTTATTTTAAGTAATCAGAGGTCTTCGCCCATATTAGGATGAGGTTCTCCTCATATTCCTAACATGGTTAGCTTTTACTCTCGTCAGAATGAGGTTCTCCTCCTATTTCTGACAAGATTGCTAGGGTATTAAAGGATCATTGAGAGGGTCTCTCTCCATTTTCTCCTATCTTGAAAATCGGAGGTCTTCATCTTTGCCGCAATAGGGTTAACCTCTTGTCTTAAATAACCAGAGGCCTTCACTTCACCTTACTACGACGAGGTTTACCTTCTATTTTAAATAACCTGAGACCTTCACCCTCACTATGACGAGGTTAATCTCCTATCTTGAATAATCGAAGGCCTTCACCCTTGCTATAACGAGATTAACTTCTTGTCTTAGATAACAGGAGGCCTTCATCCTCGCTATGATGAGATTAACCTCCTGTCTTAAATAATCGGAGGCCTTCACCCTCGCTACGATGAGGTTAACTTTCTGTCTTAAATAATCGGAGGCCTTCTACTTCTTTAAATGATGGAGTTTAGTTGAATTATTTCTTGTCATCATAATTTTGTACTCAAAATAAGGATGTTAAAGTAAGAAAAATTTTTTGGGATGAGATCATTGATAGTACATTCATAAATTTTTTGAATTTCATGGTCATGAGAGTACAGCTTCTTCGAGCTCCTTTAGATAATAAGATCCATGTCGAGCAATTTCCATAACTTCATAGGGACCTTCACGGTTAGGGATGAGCTTTCCTTAATTTTGTGGCTATGAGATATCTACTCGTCGAAGTATTAGATCTTTCACTCTAAAAATTTTGCTCCTGACCTTGGTATTGTAATAGCGAGTCACTTTTTGCCTATATATTGCCATTCGAATTTGGGCCTTATCTCACTTTTTTTCTACTAAGTCGAGGTTCACCTGGAAGTCTTATAAGTTATTTTACTCATTAAAACCTTCAACTTAGGTAAAAGGAAGTCCGAGCTTGACTGGTATTATTGCTTTTGTTCCAAAAGCTAGGGCAAAAGGAGTTTCCCTAGTTGGCAATCTTTGGATGGTCCTGTATGCCTAAAGAACATGATAAAGTTCATCCACCCACGTTCCCTTCACTCTCTCAAGCCTTGCTTTGATCCCTTGCAGTAGAGTCCTATTTGTTACTTTGACTTCACCATTTACTTGTGGATGAGCTACCGACGTAAAGTGATGGGAGATGTTTATATCTTCACAAAATTTAGCAAATTTTGCTTCCACGAACTGGCGTCTATTATCTATGATGAGAGTTTGAGGTAGGTCGAACCTATAAACTATTGACTTTCAGATAAAGTCCTACATTTTAGCTTTAGTAATCTTTGCTAAAGGCTTGACTTCTATCCATTTTGTGAAATAATCTACAACTACCAGAAGGAATCTCTGCTATCCAGGGAACATGGGAAAGGATCCAAGTATGTCCATTTTTCATTGTGCAAATGGCTAAGGAGCACTCAAAAATGTGAGTTATAAAGCCAGCTATCTCTAAATGTTGGCATTTCTTTGACATCGATCACACTTGTTCACATAGTCAATCGCATCCTGTTGTATAGTTAGCCAGTAGTACCCTTGGTGTAGCAATTTGTAAGATAATGATCTGGCCCTAAGATGATTTCTACATATACCTTCATAAACTTCTTTCAAGGCATATTCAGCTTTTGAAGGTCGGAGACATCAAAGGAGCGATAGAGAATACAACCTTTTGTATAGCTTGTTTTCATATAAAATATATCGGGATGCCTGGTTTCTTAATTTTTGAGCTTCTTTGGGTCTCTAGGAAGAATTCCATCTTTGAGATATAATATTAGAGGGTCAATCAAGCTGGGCTCATAATCGATCTGCATTATTGCTAGGAATTCCTCCAAACTTGGATGTTGCAGAACTTCAAAGGAGACCTCCTTAGGTAGTTCATGGGGAGCCAAAGTGTCCAACTTGAAAAGAAGATCAACTTTAATATTTTCTACCCTGGGGATCTATTGGATGCTGAAGCTACTAAAGGCTGAGATCAAGTTTTTTATCTTTTCCAAGTACCTTACCATGCTTTCCTCCTGAGCTTCATAGATGCCATTGACCTGCCCCACTACTAGTTGGGAATCACTATAAACCTTCACATGGTCTACTCTCAATTCTTTAGCTATTCTTAGCCCAGCAATCAGAGCTTCATAATCTACTTCATTCTTTATCATAGGAAACTAAAAATGTAGTACATACTCAGCAATAATTTCTCCCAGACTGATTAGAATCAAGCCCACACCTGCTCCAGAGGTATTAGATGAACCGTCAACATACAGAACCCACGAGTATTTGGGAAGGTCGACATTTTCTTCAATGAGGTTTGATGGTGGACTGGAGGTATTACGTGCTTGTTGCTCTGACTCGATCGAGTTCAGAATTGTACATTTTTATAATGAAGTCCATCAATATCTGAGCTTTAATAGAGGGCTGAGGTTGGAAATTGATGTCAAACTTGGTCAACTCAATGATCTATTTTGCTATTCTTTCAAAGGTATCAGGCTGGTGAAGAACTGCTTTGATAAGTTGATCAATAAGAAGAGTAATAGTATATTCCTGAAAATAAGGTCAGAGCTTCCTGACTGCAATCAACAAGGCATAAGTCAATTTTTCTAATTTGGTATACCTTATTTTCACACCTCTCAGAACTCGACTTATATAGTAAATTGGTTTTTGAAGTTTAGTATCTTCTTTAATCAAAATGGCTCCAATGGCTGCCGAAGAAACAACCACATATAGAAATAATTCTTCTCCAAACTCAAGTTTGACAAGGAGAGGGTGTGAGCTCAGATAGTTCTTTAGTTCTTCAAAAATTTGTTGACATTCAAGAGTCCAATTGAAGTTCTTAGGCTGTTTAAGTACTTGAAAGAAGGGCATGTAGCATTCCACCGACCTTGAAATGAAACAATTCAAAGCTGCAACTTTGCTCGTAAGGCATTGGACTTTCTTTATTAGTTTTGGGGCAGTCATCTCATGAATGGCTTTGATCTTCTTTGGGTTCGTCTCGATGCCACATCTCAATACCATAAATCTCAATAACTTTTCTAAAGTTACTCCAAAAGTATATTTGATTGGATTCAGCTTCATCTTATATCTCTAGAGGGTGCTAAAGGTTTCTTCAAGGTCGATAATGTAATTTGATGTAGATTGATTTTTAACAAGCATGTCATCAACATAGACCTCCATATTACAGTCGATCTGCTCCTTGAAGATCTTACTCACCAGACATTGATAAGTGGCACTTATGTTCTTTAATCCAAATGGCATAATTCAGTTGCAATAAAGACCACGATCGATAATAAAAGCAATTTTTTTCTCATCTTCTAGTGCCATCCGGATTTGATTATAGCCAAAAAAGGCATCCATGAAAGTGAGAAGCTCATGGTTCGAGGTCTCATCCACCAGTTAGTCAATTCTTGGCAAGAGATAGCTATCCTTTAGGTAGGCTTTGTTCAGATCTACGAAGTCTATGCACATCTTCCACTTGCCATTTACTTTTTTGACGAGGATAATGTTGGCAATCCAGTCTGGGTAGAATACTTTTCTGATAAATTTGGCTTTAAGAAGTTTATCAACCTCATCCACAATGGGTTTTTGCCACTTTGGTGCAAAGCTGTGCTTCTTTTATTTTATCAGCCAATATTTAGGATCTACAGCTAGATGATGTTCCATCATTTTTACATTAATTTCGGGCATATCTACGGGCATCCAAGCGAACACGTTAGTGTTTCTTCACAAAAATGCAACAAGCTACCTCTTGACCTCTTCCCTCAGGTTGGAGCTAATTTGTACAGTGTGATCTTCATGTCCATCATTTAATAAAATCTCAACTAGGTCCTCAATTGGTTCTCCTTATTCTTCCCTTAAATCATCATGGACGTCAAGCCCATTTACCGAATAAGATTCTACTTGCCTTCCACCTTGTAAAGCAATAGTGTAGCAGTGCCGTGCAAGAGTCTGATTTTCTCTGACCTCTTTGACCTCATAACTTATTGGAAACTTCATCTTTAAGTAATAAGTTGAAATTACTATCCAAAGTGCATTCAACTCAGATTGGCCAAGAATTGCATTGTAAGCTAAAGAAGCCTTTACTATCAAAAAATCCACTTAGGCTTTTGATTGTCTTGGGTACCGACCTACCATAATAGATAGAGTTATTATTCCTTTGATCGGTACTACATTATCGATGAATTCCACTAGTAGGGAGCTTATTGGACCTATTCTACTATCAGGTATAGCCATTTTAGAGAATGCATCATAAAATAAAATATCAGCAAAGCTTTCGTTATCAATCAAAATACGGCGTACATCATAGCTAGTAATATTTAAAGTAACTACAACCACATCATTGTACAAAAATTAGATTCCCTAAGCATCTTCTTCAGTGAAGGCAATTGGTTCCTCAATCCTCTACCTCTTCGCAGCTTTGCCATCTCATTGGTCCCCTCCTATCGATGTCCCCCAGCAATAGTATTGAAAATTTCAAGTAGGGACCGATCTCCTTGCGACTCATCCTTCCAAGGTGGTTCAGGCTGTGGCAGGGCTCTTAGTCGATCCTCTTTTCTTTCTAGTCAACATTTCTGAAAGCGGTCCAGCCATCCTCATCTAATGAGCTCCTCGATCTTGTTTTGGAGCTAGATGCATTATTCAATATCATGATCATGGTTACAATGATATAGGCAATTCTTGTTAGGATTGCACTTGCTAGGATGAGTTCTCATCTTCTCCAGCCTTGATAACTGCTCCTTAATCTCCATCAACACTTGAGTCTTTGGGGCATTCAAAGAAGCATAGTTGTGGAATCTTTGAGGAGGGAACTTCCTTCATGTCCTTCAATCAGAGCTTCTTGGTTGACAAGCTCGAGGAGGAGTTTGGACTCATCTATACTTAGAAGGGGTTCTGAAGCACGATCGAGTGAATTTGTGACAACAGGCTTGCTTGATTCACCTGCCTGTTGCTCTCTTATAGCCTCATCATCCTTTATTTTGAAGGCTTCTTTCATCCAAGCATAACCATCAGCCTAGTCCAGCATCTTAGCAAGGTCCCTGAGGTACTTTCTCTCTAGAAAGGATAAAAGATCATTCTTCTGAAGACCGCCCTTCAACACGGTTATGGCTATGGATTGGTCTAAGTTTTGGACCTCTAGTGCAGCAGCATTGAAGCAGCTAACATAAACTCGGATGGACACTCCTTCTACTTGATATTGATGAGAAAATCCAAACCTCACCTTAAACATCGGCTGCTGATGAAGTGAGCCACAAACTGATGACTCATCTAATTAAAGGAGTAGATTGTACCCAACTTAAGTTTCGAATATCAATTTATTGCTGTCCCCTTCAAAGTTGAGGAAAAATCTTGGTATAGAATGGCATCTAATGCACCATGAAGCAGCATCATGGTTCGAAAGGCCTCTAAGTGGTGATCGGATCTGAGGTCCCATCGTAACTCTCAAATTAAGAGAGTTTGAAATTCGGTGGGATAGGTTCTTGCATGATTTGAAGAGAGAATGGAGGATCGGTGTAGACGTCGTCGACGTGGGTAGGGGCAGCATGGTGGAGTTTCTCGATCCACTGGTTCATCTTTTGAAGTTTATGATCGAGATCTTCTTGATCATGAATCTTAAAGGTCCTCTGGTTATATGGCGGCAGTGATCTTTCGAGGGTAGAATCGTGGTCAGAATAGGGGCTCACCGCTCTCTGCTTCCCCTTCCCTGGGGTTATTGGTTGGCTTTCCCAAGTGTACCTTTCTTGCACTGGGGCTTGATATTCCAGTAAAGTTTTCTCCAGCTGGATCAGTATTGAAGGTTGCTGCATGGCCTACACTGCTTCAGTGAGGTCCTTAACTTGCTAAATTAGTAGGTTAAACTACTCTAGATCCATCATAGCTTTTGGTGGAGGAGGTTGAGGTGCCAATGATAGAATCAGAGCGACTGGATCTGGTGATGAAGATAGCAGATCATCGGTAGAAGCCTTACTTGGTGGCAACTTTCAGAAGCAAATAGTAGTCAGAAGAAGAGGAACAAGAGGGGTTAAGAGTAGAAAAAGAAGAGCATGATCTACTGAGTGCTCCTTTTAGAACAAGAGCTCCTAGTCCCTTTCTCTAGCACCAATTCTATTGATGCAGAAAATGGTGCCAACACTGAAGTTGCTAGAGTGGATAGAGATGGAGCTGCTGGTGGGACTTGCAAAAAGAAGTCCAACCAGAGGTGGATGGCTCCGATAGGATCCTCCAATGCTCAAGTTAGTTCTCTAGCCAATAAGAATAGAATGCTTAGAAGAATTAAGATTGAGATGAGAGCTTAGAGAGAAATATATCTAGAGGATCTCTTATATAGGCAGAACTCATAATAAATTGATGGTGATAGCCATAACTGTCAGTTAGTGGGCCACTCCATGTGAAGTTTGTTATAGAGGGTGGTGTCCGTTATCATGATTTGCCAGTTCGTTAGAGATTAATAGCCATAGTTCAGCCATCGTTGAGGTAGTCCATAGGTTGGCGGGTATTTGCTAAGTTGCAAGTTGAACTAGTGTGGATGACGAGGTTCTTCTGCTAACTCTAGTTTGCATGCCCAGGGCTCTCGACGTAGAAGTGCCAAGATTCGCCACCTACAGTAAGATGTAGAAGTTTGCTTGAGGAGAAGCTCTGCTGGTTCGAGACTCTTCACGTGGGACCCGATTGTAATGGTGAGATTTGACTGAAAGAAGTTTTGGTTGAAGAGGAGTTAGGTTGGCTTCGAGGTCAGCCTAGCTGGACTACGTAGGAATAGAATACTTAGCCAAATACTTGGCTAACTACTTAGGCGACCATTTTCACTATTCAAGTTTGTCCAAATGAGGTTCGAGACGCCCTTCGAATTTTATAGTTATCTAAAAGATCTGATAATCAAAGCTGAAAAGATCATTCGACATGCATGAGTTGAAGGTCGACTATCCCAGAGTGAATCAGAGCCAGAATTTATACTGATTGAAGTTCGATCATGGTTGCCACCATCAAACAGAATCGCTCCTAGGTAGGGCATCTTACTGAACTACGGCAGGAGTGGATTTATCACTAACACTTAGCAAAGAGAGTCTTAATCCATGACCGCTAGATAATGTGCTAGCATCCACCTTAGCCAGATTTAGATACTATTGATTTGATCATCCATGATTTTTATTGAACCATCTATATGCTAGTTCCATCATAATTTGATGAAATCATCTTGCTCGGATCAATCGAGATGTCAGACAGTATCACTTGATCCTCCATGTTCCATCTTGTTGATTTTTCTCTCTTCTGATATTCTCTCCACTTGATTTATGAATCCAATAAAGGATCTCTAGCCCTATAACATTGAATCTGAGTTGACCTGGCCGATAGATTTTGGTTCATCCTAATTGTCGGGCAAATTGTTCACACCAATTGAGCCCTATCAAGCATCGAAAGATCTGATCTTTATTGGTCCCTATTAAATTCTTGTATCTTAAGTGATTTTGAATGATGTACTAACCTCTACTTTGATTCTAATTGGATACTACTATTTTGATAATACTTGATCTATGTTAAATCACTTATATCATCTTGGTCGAAAAAAGTTATCATGACTAGAGACCAATCTGACTGTTAGATGTAACTATCCACCAATCATGTCTTTACAAAATTATTCACACTCTTCCTAATCATTGGACTTGATTATGAGTAGGCAAATAGTCATCTTGATAAGAAGATATCCAATAGTGGATATTATGATATAATCTATGAAGATTTTAAAGAGAAGGAATTTATGAAATTATTTAAATTTGTTGGTGTGTATGTGAGATAAGTAATATTGTATATCTTTTAATTTTATCAATAAATTATAAAATATTTTTTGTATTAAATTATACATGATTTATAAATCTGATACATGGTCTTTTGAATTACTAAATATATACTATTTTCCAAAGTATTAAGTGATTTATGATCAAATGTATTAAATTTGATATGAATTATACTAATCGATTTCGAAGTTGCATAGTTTTATGAATTATTTGATTTAGAATATAAATTATATTTTTAAGGAAAATATGTTGATCTGAGATGGATTCTGACTGATAGCTTGACTATGTATCGAATCCTACTAGTGGAGGTTAAATGCTAATACTTTAATACCCCACCAATGAGATGATTAAATGCTAGTACTTTGATATCCTATCAGTGGGGGTTATAAGCTGGTGCTTTGATATCTTGCCAGTGGGATGGTTAAATGCTAGTACTCTGATATCTTGTTAGTGAAGATTATTTACTGGTATTTTGATATCCTGCCAGTGGGGTTATTAAATGCTAGTAATTTGATATCCTACCAGTAGAGATTATACACTGGTACTTTGATTTGTTCATAGCTATCGAGACGAATGTGATGTTTTGAAAGAAATTAATTTATGAACAAAAATAAATTTATATGAATTTTATTTAATTAGTGTTATATATTTTGAATTGATGCACTTTTCATACTTATTTTTAGTATATTATTATTACTAAATTTATCCAGCTAAAATGTATATTGCTTACTAGGTTGTCTATCTTATTACTCTATATTTTATTATTTTTATAGCTTCAGAGGACTAGCTTGACTTAAAAATTTAATATGGAAGAGCAAATTAGAGACAGAATTTGATATCTTTATTTTAGATTATGATTTATTAAAATTAATAGAAAACTATAAAATTTTATTTTATAAAATATTTAATTTAGTTATTTGGATTAAAGTTGAATATTAATTATTTAAATTTTATTGATATCATGAGTTGCCTTGTATGCTTGTTGGGAGAGCTCTTCATGAGTATACAGTAGTTGTCATAACCTCTGGCTCATGATCTCATGTTAGGGGCATGACAATTTATATGGTATCAAAATATAAGTGGATAAATTATGATATAGAGAATTAGATATAAGTATAGGTGGATAGGCACTAGGGATATTAGGACGATAACTTATATTGATTTTGACATAACTTAAAAACTTAGATTTGATACAAATGCATTGATGGATTTGAATTAGAGTGCATGGTGGAAGCATAGTGGCCTGAATTATTTTTAAGTTAATCAAAATAAAAATTTGGTTTGAAAAATATTATGATGAAAGATTTGATTTTGAAATTAGAGGATGATTATGACTTGAGATAAAAGTAATGCTAAATTATTGAAGACTTTGGCAGAAAAAATTTTGAGAATGAAATTTCTTTTTACAAGGAAAGAATGTGATATCTCAGCCATTAAACAATCAAAATATCTATACATATCTTAAAGCAGTGAAAAGAGAGAGAGAGAGAGAAGACTTTCACTAGGAGTCTTCTCCCAATCAACTCATAATTGGAGTCAAAATTAGTACCAGGAAGGAGTTGAACTCCTCCCCTCCAATCCTATTTAAAGGCAAGAGGGCTTCCCTCTCTTTTCCATCAAATTCAAGGCCCAAATTGGAGGATCGCCAGAGTTTCTTCCTTGTTTCCTCTCCAAAGGCCTTTCATTATATTTGTCAAAAACATGGTCCAACTGCCATCCGAACCTAGGTAAGATCCTTTAATCTTCAAGTTAGTTGGTTTGCCATCCTCCCTAGCCTATGGAGCTTGATTTTATAGTTGACAATCCTCAAATTTTTCCTAGAATTCTCCATCCCTATTTTTTCTATTTTTTCACCCCTTCCTTTTATTTTCTTAGATGTCGGTGGTCATCACTTATTGCCAATCTGGGATCTTTGGGCTACATTGATGCAACCCTTGCCACTGCCGACCACAACTACACCAACTGTGCTTTATTGTTTCGAGATTAAAAAGGGGGAAAGCAATCCCTTGATTTTTTTTGATCTTTTCTATTGTTTCTTTAATTTTTTTGTGGCAGTTGTCATCACCGACCATCGATCTATGGTCCTCCACTTGCACCGCTGTGGCCTACATATTTAGCCACCACCATCACCAGGAAGAAGCTCCCATGTTCCAAGAAACAAGGGGAACGAGAAGTCCCCTATTCCACTGATAAAGAAAGAAAAAAAAGAGAAAAAGAAAAAAAAGAAAGGAAAAAGAGAAGAAGATTTCTCTCCCTTTCTCTTCCCACTTTCTCTCTCGACTCTCTTTTTAGTTTCTCTCTCTATAATATTTTCTCTCTCTAAAATTGTTTATCTTTTTATGAAATTTATCTCTCTATGATGATCGAGTAAAGGGCTATCCTTTCAATGATTTTGATCTGACCTTAGCAAATTAAGAAAGTCTTGATCCGTAATTGTTGGATAGCATGCCGGCAACTACCTTAGTTAGATCTAGATGCCATTAGATTTGGTCATCCATGATTTTTGTTGAACCATCTATATACTAGTTCAATCATGATTGATGAAATCATCTTGCTTAGATTGATCGAGATGACGAACAGTGTCGCCTGATTAGCTATATTTCATTTTGTTGATTTTTCTCTCCTTCGGCATTTTCTCTCTACTTGATTTATGAATTCGATAAATATCTCTAGCCCTGCAGCATTGAATCCAATTGACCCAATTGATAGATTTTGATTCATCCTAATTGTCGAGCATCAAAAGATCTGATCTTTATTGGTTTCTATCAAATTTTTATATCTTAAGTGATTTTGATTAAATTAATTTATTTAATTAAACTGATCTTTGATCATTGGATGATATGCCGGCCTCTAGTTTGACTCTTATTGGATACTACTGATTTGATCATACTTGATCTATGTTGAATCATCTATATCATCTTGATTGAATAAAGTTATCATAATCAAACCAATCTAGACCATTGGATGCAACTATCCATCAATCATGTCTTTGCAAAATTATTCATAGTTTTTCTGATTATTGAACTTGATTCTGAATAGGGGAATAGCCATTTGGATAAGAAGATGTCCAACGATGGATATTATGAAATGATTTATAAGGATTTTACATAGAAGGAATTTACAAAATTATTTAGATTTGTTGGAGTGTATGTGAGGTAAATAATGCTGTATTTTTTTTAGATTTATCAATAAATTATATAATATTTTTTATATTGAATTATACATGATTTATGAATCTGATACATGGGATTTTGAATTACTAAATATATACTATTTTTTGAAATATTAAGTGATTTTTGATCGAATGTATTAAATTTGATATGAGTCATACTGATTGATTTTGAAGTTGCATGGTTTTATAACTTATTTGATTTAGTATATGAAATATGTTTTTAAGGAGAATATATTGTTCTAAGATGGATTGTAACTCACAGTCTGACTATATATCGAATCCTGTCAGTCAGGATTAAATGTTAGTGCTTTGATATCCTACTAGTAAGTGGTTAAATGTTGATACTTTGATACCCTACCAGTAGGGGTTTTACATTGATACTTGATATCCTACCAGTGAGGCAGTTAAATACTGATACTTTGACATCCTACCAATGGAGATTGTGCGATGGTATTTTAATACCCTATCAGTAGGATGGTTATACTAGTAATTTGATATCCTATTAGTAGGAAATATGCATTAGTACTTTGATTTAGTTCATAGCTATCAAGACTAATATGATATTTTGAAAGAAATCGATTTGTGAATGAAAATAAATTTACATGAATCTTATTTGATTAGTTTTGTATATTTTGAATTGATGCACCTTTCATATTTATTTTAATATATTATTTTTACTAAATTTATCTAACTAAAGTGTATATTATTTACTAGGTTGTTTAACTCATTACTTTATATTTTACTAATTTTATAAATTCAAAGTACTAGCTTAACTTGAAAATTTTTTATAGGAGAACGAATTAGAAGCAGAATTTGATATCTTTATTTTAGATTAAGATTTATTAAACCTAATGAAAAATTATGAAATTTTATTTTATAAAATATTTGATTTAGTTATTTGGATTAAGGTTGAACATTAGTTACTTGAATTTCATTCCACTATTGCTTTATGATATCATGATTAGATGCCTTGCATGCTTATGGTGGAGTTCTACATGAGTATACGGTGGTTGCTATGACCCCTGGCTCACAATTTTGGATTGGGAGAATGATAATGTTACTTCATAAAATACTTTTGAGAATCTATTAGTATACTTACTTTTTCTCATTCCTCTTTAGAAAGTGCAAATTTAAAACTTTTATCTCTTTGTGCCTAATATTGTAACTCATTCTTGAAATAAAGTGCATGATCAAACATCAAATATGTCAAATTCCATCTCACATAGATATCATAATGCAATTTCTTCTTTGTATTCAATTGTAAACTCCTAGTAGCAATTTCATAAAACTTCTTTTCCTGAGGAATTGATTTTTTAATGTACTTGATTCTATTGCAAGTTGTTGCCTAGAGGTAGCAACCCAAGAGGGAGGGTGAATTAGGTTCTCAAAAATTTTAACTTTAAGTGAACTTTAACAAGTATGTTCTTTAAAAGTTATCTAAAGAGTATGGTGAAAATATGTATAATATAAATAGCATCAAAATTAAATCATACAAATTGCTAACTAACAAATAAAACCAAGCAAGCCAAGCATAGCATGTAAAGTAAGTACAAAAAGGCACAATAAACACATAAAATTTATAGTGGTTTGGAGCAATCCGCTCCTACGTCCACTCCCCAAGCTTTTCTTGGGAGTTTCACAATAATCATCTCTTGATTATAATGTATTTATTTGTTTGGACTCATAAATAAATCCAATTAGTTTTCACAGGAGCATCAACCAAAATCTTACACCATTAGTTTTTTAAATTCACTAACAATCTGGTTGGTTTTTCAGACTCACCAACCAAAATCTTTGTACCATTCAATTATCAGCTTGGACTAGCCAATACTTCAAGTTTCTTTCTTCAAAGAAACTTATAAAGAAATAAAAATACAAGGTATAAGTTTCAGCACAAAATAGAAAATAAAACTTAAAACTCTTTAAAGCTCGAAGAAGTTGCTGTTGAATTGCTCAAATGATACTTCAACTTCTCTTCTTGACGCTTGAGAAGATGTGGAAGATGAAGGAGATAATTTGTCTTGAAAGCCCTCGGATTTTAAAGCTTGGTTCCTCTATTTTTTTCTCTTCTTCTTAGGTATTCAATAGAGCTCATAAATTTGAATTTTTTTGCTTCCTCAATCCACTTTCCTTCCTTTTGAATGCCTTTTAAATCTTCAATCAAAGCTTCTTCAAGTATCTTTATCAATTCAACTTCTGAAACCTTCCAAATTGCCTCTAAAGATTTTGAATTCTTCTCTAATGCTCTTAAGGTTTCTGAATAACATTATTTTGATCTCCAACTTGATGAAATTGAAGCTTTAGCATTCTTCAAGTATTTTTATCAATCTAAAAATTTATGTATGACTTGAAATACACATTTGAACTTCTTCCAAAGACAAAAATCATTAGAACTTCTTAAAACATTTTATAGTCATCAAAATCAATTCTTGGGGTAATACAAATTTTGGCAATCACATCTTCAATAATGTTTAAATCATAGTACATAATGAGATTAAAAATATGGCCATCATAACAAATTTGAAACAACTTACCATCGCATAGTAAAGCATGCTTTTACAAGAAAAGATATTTAGAAAGTTACCATAGAATCATTGTAAGATGCATTGTCTAATGTGATGCTAAAAATATTATTATCTATTTTTCATTGAGCCAAGCACAATGCTATCTCATCTACCATAGATAGCCTATCAAAAGGAGGAATTAAGGCCCTAAACTAGATAATTCTCTTTTGCAACTTTCAGTCATTATAAACCTAGGGAACATTGATATAAATATATTCATAATTGTGTGTTCAGATTTTCAATTATCAAAAGTCAAACAAATTCTACCATAACCTTTCATTAACTATTTCTAAACAAGTTCTTTCTCACTTTCACATAATAGGAGAATAAATCCCTTCTGATGGTATGCCTACTTATATTTTTAAACTTAGGATAGTTCACAAACATAAAATATTTGAAGGCAGGTTCTTCCATAATGGTAAAAGGATATTTTTCAGCCACCAAAAAAGTGATAAGTGATTTACATAACTCATGATAATCAAATTTATGAACTTCTATGGATATGCCTCATCACTGGAAATATGAGCTTTAAGTATGCATTTCTTAATATCATAGTCATTCCTCTTTTTAAGACATACTTTTATGTGATGCAACAAAAGAAATGTTTCTTTGTTATAACAAGCCGAAAATAACCTCTTACAATACTTGCATTTGGCCTTCACTTCATCATCTTTTGTAATCCTTTTCATGTCAGCCCACAATTTAGAATTTAACTTCTAATGCTTAGGACTATCATACACATTATATCCATCTTCTACATTCATACTAACTAAGACACTACCATTAACTATTGATATTTGAGGTTGTATGTTGCATGATATTTTTTTTAAAAAAATCAATAAGAAACATAATAAAGTAGAAGATGAAATAGCTCTTATAATTTTCCAAAAATAATTAGGTAACTTCAATTCCTAATGGTTTTACACTATATTCATATTTCAAGTCAATATTTCTATAGAAAATGTTGCTATTAGTTGGTTCCTTGATTTTGTTAGATCAAATTTTGTTTTTAAATCACTTATGAGCCTCGATTTTAGTCTAATTTTCTTCACATTGTAATTATGTGTATGAATACAGCCAGGTAGGTAATTTTAAAAATAAATGACCAGCATTTTTTTTAATATAATAGGATATGTG
The DNA here is from genome assembly GCA_006176705.1 of Cocos nucifera. NCBI lineage: Eukaryota > Viridiplantae > Streptophyta > Magnoliopsida > Arecales > Arecaceae > Cocos > Cocos nucifera. The sequence goes on along the minus strand of QRFJ01000745.1, from coordinate 134,636 downwards.
AAAACTCACCCACCTCCCTCATTAGTCAGAACAACTCTCTAGTCTAGGAGAGTGGTTATCTTGTTTTTCACCATTTGAAGGTAAGAACAAGCAAGAAGTAGACTATTAATAGTTGAATAAACATTTACTAAATTTAGACTTATTCTCATGGATATCATTTAAGTAGATGTCATATTTATTTAAGATATTAAAAGTAAATAGGGTACAACCCCTATTTGAGTTCAAAAAAAATCCTAAATAATCAAAACATCTTCAAAGCATCTAATCTAAAATGATACTAAGCAATACCTAGACTGATTAGGGAAAATGAGACTCAGAGGGGGCTATAGAGTAACAAAATTGCAACCAATAGATGTATCATCAAATACATTTAGATCATGCATCACCATTGCCTCCTATGAAAGATTGGAAATCTAAGGCAAGAGCAAAAAGAAAACTTAGAAGATGCAATATCTAATCAACTAAGGATCATTGAAAGTCATCTAATCCAAAATCTTCTTCATTGTTCCACCAAAGCGGTCAGCAAGAGAAGTGATGAAATAGTAAGATTAGGGCAAACTTCCAAATAAGGACCTTTATCTATAGTAATTATTAATTATTAAAGTATTTAACATACTGATGTATATGAAATTCATTGTTAAAGGCCTTGCTTATTGGTCACAACTGACATCACCACTAGGCAACAAGAAGATGGGGAGGTGGGGAGGCAAGGAGACTAGGGCGTGGGAGGTGGGGATGACACGAGGAGGAAGAGAGGATGATGCAGGACAACCTAAAAAAAAAAGAAAAGATCAAGCTTTCTTCCATTCATCAACAACAAATCATGTCCGTTCGTGGCATGTTATTCTCAGGACAGATAGTATAGTTGCCTATACTCTACTTAGGAGACGTGACTGATTGACACGGGACCAAAGCACGATCAATCTAAATATTGTAGATGAATGTCATTTTAGAGATCAGTAAACAACTAGCAATAATAAAGTAAATAAATATATAGCAAAAATTAAACATGCTCATGAATAAATGCAAAAAGAAAAATATAAATGAAATGAAGGATAGCAAAAAATTAAGCCCACAAAAAAATTCAAAAAGATAAGAAAAATCTGGATCGTGGTAGTTAAGAAACTACCCTGATTAAGGCTCTTAATCTTTTAACCAAGCAGATTTATCGATAAAGAACTAGGTCTTTACCAACATTGAATTTTAAAAAAAATAAGTAAAAAAATCAAAGATCAATTGAGAAGGAATAAAGGTCCTTATCAACGTTTGATCTATAGAATAATAGATCACTCTCTCTCTCAGCATGATGAATGAAAATCTTGGAGGAGATAGATTTTCTCTTGGTGGAATAGGCTTGTGTAGGTAGATGATGAAGATGAATCAGGATTGTAGGAACACTGGATCTCAAGTAGATGAAAGTTAAAGAGATAGAAAAAAAGTGGGCTTCACATCCTCTCCTCGTGGGATGATTTTTGGTCTCACATTCTCTCCCTCTCAGAGCGATGACACAAATATTTATGGATAAAATCATTCATGCATTCATTATCTCATTCATGAAAGATACATAGGTTTATATAGGACCCTAGGGATCCTATTTCTTTAGAAATCATATTTTCTTTATAAGAAAGAAATCAACCCTCCCAACAAAAAAGTAAAATATTATGTATAGTTTTCAAATACAATAATATATCATATCTATCTTTTATGAAACCATGGAGAAGAAATCAGCCTTTTAACAAAATAAGTAAGAAATCAAAAACTCTTAAAAAATTCTAGGAAAGAAAAGAAACTCCATGTGGGTGCTTGATACTTGGCATAACTTAGCATGAGGATCCTTGGGTATAGCACATGATGGCATGTGTATTTCCTCCCTGGGCATGTGGAGGGCGATGGCTTCAAAAATGACATGGATCAAGCTTGCATTTTTATGATGGTCTCTTTTCAAATAAGGCTCTAATTCAATACAAACCGAAGTATGGTCCTATGGACCCAAAACTAAATGCATCAAAAGAACTAATTAACTAAATCAAAAGAACTAAAACTAAATAACTGAAGTAGAGTTAATCTGATATGGCTTCTTCAATCCAAATTGAATTTAAATTATATCACCGACTTTTGATGGCTCTAGTATCCGCACCAATTCTCTTAGGGTGGGGAGAACTTGACCCTATCAAGTGGGGATCGATTCCCTGCTGATGACACTCAAGCAAATTGGGATCAATACGCTATAGCTCTTCTCGAGTGATTTAGGTATCTTCGGACTCCAGTCGACCTTGCTATCTAACTAAGTACCGTTGATAGCCTCGACTTCGGATGGAGATGATCTACTCATCCAAAATTCTCTCAATCTAATCATGCTTTGACATTTTGGCTAGTGAACACTCAAGAAAAGGCTCTCTCTCAAAGGTTGGTTCAGGCTCAAATGACTCACTAGGTATCCAAGTTGACTCTTTATAGGTGACAAGATCTGCAACGTTAAAAATAGAGCTAATCCCAAAATTAGAAGGTAAGTCCATAACATATACATTCAGTTTGATTTTCTTTAAAATCTTAAATGGACCTGCTCCTCGTGCATGTAACTTCTTGACGATTCCTGGTGAAAATCGTTCAAGCCTTATTCGAACCATCACATAATCTCCTTCCACAAACACTTAGGTACATCGATGAGAATCTGCATTCTGTTTATAAATTTAATTACTAATACTATTTTTTTTACTGATCTCTTTATGTAGACTCTTGACATGCTAGGCAAATGACTCTACATATTTAGAAATTCTAGCATGCATGAGCAGTGGGATAAGATCTATTAGTTTTCTAGGTTGATATCCATGAAATACTTCAAAAGAACTCATGCCAATGGACCTATTAACAAAGCTATTATATACAAATTTAGCTCAGGATAATAAAAGATCCTAGTTACCCATATGTTCTCTAATCAAGCAATGCAATAAATTTTCAAGACTCCTATTGACCACTTCAGTCTGACCATCTGTTTGCGGGTGAAAGGCAGAAGAAAATTTTAATTTTGTGCCTAGAAGGTGCCATAGGATTTTCCAAAAGGAGCTCATGAATGTAACATCCCTATCAGATACAATGGTTTTAGGCAATCTTTGCAATTCAACAATCTCATCAAAGTATATTCTTACAACTTTCGATGCATTCGATGTTTGGCAATAGGACAAAAAATGGATCATTTTTTAAAACCTATCTACAACTACTAGAATAGAATCATGCTTCCTAACTGTCTTAGGTAAGCCTAAAACAAAATCCATGCTAACGTCTTGCCAAGGACAGTCTAGAACAGGCAAGAATGTGTATAGGCCGGTGTTCTATTTTTTTTGCTTGGCCATGGCACACATTCTACACTGGACAGCAATTCGAGCGACATCTCTTTTCAAGCTTGGCCAAAAGAACAGAACTTCTACCAACTCTATGATTTTATTCCTACCAAAGTGTCCAGCTAATCCTCCAACATGTAGTTCCCAAACTAGAAAATCTGTTAAAGATGTATGGGGAACACATAGCTTAGCTTCTCTAAATAAGTAACCATCCTGAAGGATATATTCACTATATTCTCTAGATGATCCTTTTCATAAAGTAATAAATATACTGCCAAAATTTGGACACTCCTCATAATCTTCTTTAATCTTTTCAAAACCAACAATTTCTATACTAACGGTGGACAACAAAATATGATGACAACTCAAGGCATCAGTAGCGTGATTCTCCACATCCGCACAATATTTCAAAATAAAAGTATGGGCTTATAAAAACTTGACCTACCTACCATGTCCATGATTCAGCTTCTTTTGAAAATTTAGAAATTGGAGGGCTTCCTGGTCTGAGTACAAAATAAATTCTTGCTATAGTAGGTAATGTCTCCAATATCTTAGGGCTTGGACTACCACATAAAACTCCTTGTCATAGGTAGAATACTTTAATTTAGAATCGTTAAATTTTTTGCTAAAGTATGCTATCAGATGACCTTCTTGACTAAGGACACTACCAATCCCAACTCCTAATGCATCACATGCTACTTCAAAAATCTTGAAAAAATCAGATAGACATAAGACTGGGGCATGGATCATTTTATCCTTAATATATAGGAAGGCAGTATTGACTGCCTTAGTCCATTCAAAATCTTCCTTTCTAATGCAGTTAGTGATGAGAGTGGCTATGTTGCTAAACCCTTTTATGAACCTACAATAAAAGATTGCTAATCCATAAAAACTCCGCACATCATGTACACTCTTGGGTATCGGCCACTCAACTATTGCTCTAATCTTTTCAAGATCGATAGATATACCATCAGGGATAATAATAAAATCTAAGAAGATGACATGGTCTGTCATGAAAACACATTTCTTAGGATTGGCATATAGGTTTTCTACTCTAAGAACTTTGCATACTTTTTAGAGATGATCTAAATGGTCCTCTCTAGTTCGATTATAGATCAAAATGTCATCAAAGTATATGACTACAAATTCTCCTATAAATGATCATAGTACTTGGATCATCAATCTCATGAAAGTACTAGGGGCATTGGATAACCCAAATGGCATCACCATCCACTCATATAAACCATCTTTCGTCTTAAAAGCAGTTTTCCACTTATCTCCCATTCTAATTCTTACTTGATGGTAACCACTTTTAAGATCAATCTTAGAAAAATAATGGCTCCGACCATCATATCTAACATGTCATCTAACCTAGGGATGAGAAAATGGTACTTAATGGTGATCTTATTAATGGCATGGCTATCTATGCATATTCTCCATGTACCATCCTTCTTTGGAGTCAATAGTATAAGAACCATGCAAGAACTTAAACTTTCTTTCATGAATCCTTTTTCATCATCTCTCCAACTTGCCTATGCTGCTCGGCGTGCTCAGTGGGGTTCAACCTATAGTGGGGCAAATTAGATAAGATAAATTCAGGTACCAGATCAATGGCATGCTGAATATTTCTCATAGATTGTAAGTGATCTAGGAGATCCTTAGGGAAGACATCATGAAATTCACTAAGAAGATTGACAACTTCCTTGGATGATCTACCTTAGGGTCCTTACGAACTTCTCTCATAGCAAGCATCCAAACTAGTGATCCTTTACTCATGGTCATCTCTAATCCCTTAGCACCTATCAGATTAAGGCTTTTCATTTTGATGTTTTCTTTTGGTCCATCATCTATTTTTCTATTGATAGCCTTAGATGGGGAAGGATTGATCATAATCTTCTTACCCTTATGAGTGAAACTACAGGAGTTGGTTCGGCCATAAATCGTAACATCATTGTTAAACAGCCAAGGCCGACATAATATGATACTTCTGATTTCCAAGGATAAGACATCGCACCAAATATGATCTTGATAAGAATGGAGCTGCATGGGAACATGGCATCTAAGTTTAATGAAAATAGAGAAAGAATCTATCCAAGACACATGGTATGAACTGGGATGATCTATAGGAGCTAATTCTAATTGCTTAACCATATTGACGGAGATGGCATTGATACAACTATCACTATCAATGATCATCTTATAAATTTTATTGCTAAATTTTATGAATATATGAAAAATAGAGATCCTATGCCAATCTTCACTCTCCTTAGTCTGTACTAGAACATACCAAACGACTCCAAGCCTAAGATCTAACTCCAATGCAACAAAACCTAGGATGTCCTTATTATTTTCAAACTGCTCAGTTAAGTCTTGATCAGCATTATAGACTTCCTCCTCAATATCTTTTAGAGTTTTCTCTTCTAATTCTTCCATAAATAAAGATCAGTTGGGACATTGTGCAGCAAAATGACCATAACCATGGCACTTGAAATAATGAGATCAAGAACTACTTTCCTTAGATAACTCTCCTACAACTCTTTTTTCTTTATCTTCTTTTCTCACAATAGGATTTGTAGATGGAGGTCCATTAGTAGGAGCCTAGTTAGTATTAGATCTAAATCTAGAAGGGGTTACTCAGCTAGTTTCAAGATGATGGATAGTCAAATACCTAGAAAATCTCTCAAAGTTCAGGACAAGTTGATAAGCTTATTCTAATATGGTTACCTCTCATAAAAATAGCTCATGCTAGATATCCTCTCATAATCTAGCTCTAAATCTAGATAAGATAACAATCCTATCTTCAATTACTCCATATCTTACAAGATACTCATCAAATCTTGTGATGTACTTAGTGATTGATCTATTTTTTTGAGTAAGTCTTTGCCACTGATCTAAAAATCTTTGTTGGTAGGAGATGGGGAGGTATTTTTCTTTAAGTTTCTCCTTCATTTCATTTCAGATTTCTATCGAATCTTGTCTTCTCTAGTTAAGAAGATGCTTAACATTTTTTTAATAAAGTCGGACTTACCTAACCAACTTCATCCTAGCAAACCTAACTCTTCTTGCTTTAGATATTTTGTACCATCCAAAATAGTGATCCATGCTCGATTTTCAATTTAAGTACTCTCTCAGATCTAAACAACCACCAAAACTTGGAGTTTCGATCTTCACATTCCTAAGAACATGCTCATCCTAGTCGAACTAGTTATGGTGTGGGCGTGCTGCTATAGGTCGACTCAGATTTCTTCTTCTCTATCCTATAGACAATTAGGGAGACTCAGATTTAGATTATCTTTTTCGAGCTTCTTCTAGTACTGCTATTCTTTCACTCATGATTTTCATAAAATCTTTCATGTCATCAAACTTCTTAGTCAAGGCATTAATGATAGCTGCTGTATTGGAATCCATATTGGTACTAGGTAAGGAAATAGGCCGTTGGTACTGAGTACCTAATCTAGTGGTCATGCAAGTTTAGAATGCAGAAATAAGATGCAGTAAGAAAAAAAATAAAAAATAATAAAATACTAAAAAATAAATTATAAAATTTAAAATATAAAAATTTAACTTACAGGAATTTAAATTATAGAATTTAAACTAAAGTCCTAACCAATTCGACTTTGATACCAAATTGATGTGGGACAATCTAAAAAGAAATAAAAGACCAAGCTTCCTTCTGTTCGTCAATAATAAATCATGTCCGACCGTGGCACATTATTTTTAGGATAGATAGTATGATTGTCTATACTCCACTTAGAAGGCGTGACTGATTGACACGAGATCAAAGCACGATCAATCTAAATGATGCAGATGAATGCCATTTTAGAGATCAGTAAACAACTAGCAATAATAAAATAAATAAATAGATAGTAGAATTAAACATGCTTATGAATAAATGCAAAAAAAAATATAAATAGAATGAATGATAGCAAGAAATTAAATCCGTCAGAAAATCCAAAAAGATAAGAAAAATCTGGATCATGGTAGTTAAAAAACTACTATGATTAGGGCTCTTAATCTTTTAACCAAGTAGATCTATTGATAAAGAATGGGATCTTTACCAACATCAGATCTAAAAAAAATAAGAATCAAAGATTAATTGAGAAGAAATGAAGGTTCTTATTAATATTTGATTTGTAGAATAATAGATCACTCTTTCTCTTTCAGCATGATAGATAAAAATTTTGGAGGAGATAGAATTTTTCTTGATGGAATAGGCTTGTGTAGATAGATGGTGAAGATAAATAGAGATCGTAGGAACACTGGATCTCAAATAGATGAAGGTTAAAGAGATAGAAAAAAAAAAGTGGGCCTCACACTCTCCCCTCGTGGGGCAATTTTGGATCTCACACCCTCTTCTTCTCGAAGCGATTAACATAAGTATTTATAGATAAAATTATTTATGCATTTATTGTCTCATTCATGAAAGATACATGTGTTTATATAGGATCCTAGGGGTCCTATTTCTTTAAGAGTCATATTTTCTTTACAAGAAAGAAATCAACCCTCCCAACAAAAAAGTAAAATATTATGTATGATTTTCAAATATAATAATATATCATATCTATCTTTTATAGAACCATGAAGAAAAAATTAACATTTTAACAAAATATGTAAGAAATCAAAAACTCTTAAGGAATCCTAGGAAAGAAAAGAAACTCCATATGGGCGTTTGATGCTTGGCACAACTTGGCATGAGGATCCTTGGGCATGGCACATGATGGCGTGTGTATTTCCTCCCTGGGTGTGTGGAGGGTGGTGGCTCCAAAGATGACGTGGACCAAGCTTGCTTCTTTATGATGGTCTCTTTCCAAATAAAGCTCTAATCCAATATAAACCCAAGTATGGTCCTATGGATCCAAAACTAAATGCATCAAAAGAACTAATTGACTAAATCAAAAGAACTAAAACAAAATAATTGAAGTGGAGTTAATCTGATATGGCTTCTTCAATCCAAATTAAATCTAAATTATGTTGCCGGCTTCTGGTGGCTCTAGTATCTGCACCAGAGGAGGATAGGATGATGTGACTCATAAGGATTGAATAGGAGGCTGGGATGTCGGGATGACATAATGAGACGAAGAGGCTGAAACATCATGAGGAGGTGGTAACTAGCAAGAATGTGGTGGCAGGAAGGAAAAGCTCTAGGCCTTCATCATGATGAAATCATGCATTAGGGTTGGGAAGAGCCAAAGAATTGAAGAGTAGGAGGCCAGGAAGATGAGATGATTCAAGGAGAGGTAAGGCTAGGAAAGAGGTGAGTTGCCAAGCACACTGAGGAGGAGGCGACTAGTGAGAAGATGGCGGTGGGGAGGAGCTACCCTAGGCATTCGTCATGATGAATGGATTAGGGTTGGAAAAGGCAAATGATTTGAAGAGGAATTAGGGATCGGATGAATAAAGTTGGATATGGGTCCAGTTCGACATAAATCCAAGCCTGACCTATTTACAAATTCGGGCATGATTTTTAAGCCTGGTCTAGCCTACCAGACTAAAAACCATATCCTAAGCCCATTTTAAAGGAGCTAGGCTTGGATGGGCTAGGAGGGCAGCTCATGAGATGAGCAAGTATGGTTGAAACTCAACCTAACACTAAATCTTCTCTTGAGACTTCTATTTTAGCCTTTCCTATTTTGTTTCCTTTACTTTCTTCCTTCGGTTTTCTATTATTGATACTACCTAATTATCACCAACCCTCTTAACTATTACACACAAAGACCACCACCTGATCACCATCCTTCCTGTTCTATTCATCTTTCGTAAGAGACATGCAAAGAAACTCTCACTTTATTTCACACTATCTTCCTTTATTTCTTTTTCTCCATCTCTCTCTCTCTCTCTTTATCTACCTTTTTCTCTTTTCTCTTTTGCTCAAATTGATACCGGACCAGCAGCATTTATGGATTTGATAACTAGGATGTTCAATTTTTTTGGATTGTCCATAGTGTTCATTTTTGATAATTTAGTATGTTTTAAGAGCAAACTTTTTGGGTATGGTAGGTCAATTATGCAGATTTGTTGATTGATTCTTTGATACGGTTGTACCCTTGACCAATTTGACTCAAAAAGAAGTCAAGTTTGAATGGATTAAGAATTGTGAGCAAAGTTTTTGAGAGCCAAAGAGGAGATTGGTGACTGCTCCTATTCTTACATAAATAATAACCCAGTTTTTTGAGCAATGGATCAGCCTAAAGAGGCCCAGGCCTATTGCTCTCATGTGCTCTCATGTGAGGGTTGAAAAGAAGACTCCATTTGGGGGTCTTCTTCCCTCCCAACTCCAATAGAAATTGGGAAGGCTAAGGTGTGCCAAACTTAGGCTAAAAGTTCTAGATTTCATCTATAAATAGTAGACTTCCATCTCTTTTGGATTCTACCATCGATTTCTATAGGAATTTCTGTCGAAATCTAAGCTTTTCTTTGGGTTTTTCCTTGGATTTCTACTAGAAAGAATGCTAGATCATTGATGTTTGGTCTCATTAGACTGAGATAGCAACCCTAGGCCTCTTTCTCTTTCTTTTTTTAACTCCATAGTTGCCGTTGACACCTTATCTTGGACCGGCAAGTTGCAGATAGTCTATGAACATAGTCTCCTCTATTTTTTCCTTTCTTCTTTGCTTCACCAAATACTACCATCTTGAAGGAAACTAATCTAGGATTTCATGATCAAATTTTGAAACTTTTTCAAAACACGCAGTGGAAGAGATGAACTAATCAAATATATGAAAGAGCCCTAGATCTAGGAACTTATCACATGATGTAAGCATGCTATTAAATCTAAAATTAAAAAAAAATAAGAAAAGATAATGCTGATCAAATTAACATCAAAGCAATATTATACTAGATCTAATCTAGCATCAAAAGGGAGATTGCATCACCCTTACCTTAGCAAGTTAGATTCTTCAACTTGCTAATCCGAGGCTAAAGTCATCGCTTCGAGCTGTACATGTGTCCGACCTCTATAAAATGCCCACACAAGGCCCCAATTTAAGATCTGAAGGTCGATGATAGGAAATCAGCACAGCATACCAATACTATGCTGATCCTTCTTCGATGGTTGATCTGGAACCTTCTTCTTCAATCCTTGGACCCTCCAATATTTAGAAGAAGAAGAAAGAGATTTGTGAAGGGATTCATCTCTCAAAATCTACAAAAGGAGGAGGAAGGGATCAAGAAAAATCCTTGGAGAAGAATCCTTTCTTCTCCTTTCTTTTTCTCTCACCAGGACACCATGGTTTTTGTCTCAATGAAGCACCATGCCCAGATCTTCTTTGCACCCAAGCTTCCCATGTCCCAAACCTCTCTCTTAGATCTAAAATTGGTAAAAAAACTCATGCTCTAGATCCCTTTAAATAGAGAGTTATGACAAAGTCCTTATTTAGATCAAATACCTAGAAAGACAGGTCCAAATTGAGCAAGGATTGGGGCACCCAACTCTTGGGTGTCCCCTCCTTATTTTTTTTCATGGACTCTAAAAATATATGAAAATAAGTCTTCTATTTTTTATGAAAAAATTAGAGAAAAATCAGATGGTTTGGTATCTTAAAGAAATAAGGAAAGATGATGTGTCAAACTCTTTCCAATAGTGATCGAGGTCAAAACAACTTATTTGTTATGACTTATTCCACTACTAATTTTCTTCTAAAATGGTGGGAGACATAAAAAAGATATAGATACTCTCTAGAAATAAAATTTTTCATGAAAATTCTAAGGAAATTGATGTGGGGGTGCATGGAAAGCAAGGTGATGCAAGATGAAGAAATCCTAGTCATACTAGAACTTCTAGTTTTGACTTGGTCCAACTTATTATTTGAACACAATTAAATCAAAACTAATGCAACCCAATTAGAGATGATCTTAGTCCAACTAAGAGTTTAATTAAATCAAATTTAATTTAATTTAAATCTAATTTAGTTTTTAATCAAATTAGAAATTGGGTGCATACAAGTCCTAATTGAATAGAGACTTGTTCTTCCTTGCAATTTGCTAATGTAATAAACCAATTAGACTTAATTCAATTAAGTCGAAACCAAATTTAATTAAATTATATTTAATTAAACTTAATCTCAACCTCTGTCTTAATTAAATTAAGCTAATTAATAATCTATTGCTAATTGATCCTCCTGCAACACTTATAATAGGTCAAACATCAATCATATTGATTGTTTGACCTTAAAATGATTCTAAATCATTGATCAATCATCCGATTAGATTGAGACCTCTTATATATATGATCCCATAGGTTGAAACCTAAGTTGGTAGCATAGAAATAAATTTTTATACAAATCAAAGTGACCATCTACCAATGATACCCGATGGCTGGATAGATCCAATGTGTAAAGCAATACTCTTAAAACCCATGTGAATATAGTTTTCGTATAATTTATCCCCTTGATCTTAATGCTCATAGGACAACTTTGAGTTTAACTATTAACCTTGATTAGGTCATCCACATTGTATTTTAAAATATTAAATCCATCTCATGGATTATGCTAGCCAAGATTTTGCTAAATTAAAATACAGCGATGCATTTTCTTCAATCTCTTAGAGTGGTTAATCCCATCTTGATCACTCACCAACTTTACAAGTACTTGACTGTATTCAAAAATCTTTTATCACTGAATTAAAAATTCAGGTAGTCTGGCATCAAAGCATAGTGAGTTGCTTGCAAGCCACTGGTAATCTCAGGTCCAAGGAACACTTATACCCATATCCTATCCGAGCAATTCTCGATAACAGAATGCTCCAGAGTTGGTCATGTTCAGTAAAAATGTATCCTTACATCTCACCTGTATGTCATACCAGTGTCTCTATACTCTTTGATTAAGATGACAATCAATCTATATGGCATACAATGACCTATACTCGATAAATGTTATCATCCTAATTAATAATGTATCATTTGGTCGAGAATAATTTAAGAACTAATCGATAAATCTTTTCTTTATCAAAACTAAATAGTCCTAAGGACTTCATCACAATAGAAGAAGTTTATTAGAAAATATAGAATTTATGATAAAAAGATCAAAATTTTATTTTATTTAATAATAAATTATTTACAAAAATAAAATAGCATAACCATCAATAGGTTGATGATTAGCTTTGAAATATAATTTTCAGCAACTCTCACTTATCCTAAAGCCACTTGGTATAGTATCTAATATCCATCTTCGACTTATGGTTGTCGAACTTCTTTATCGCTAGGGCTTTAGTGAAGGGATCGGTCAGGTTCTCCTTTTCGTTGATCTTTTGAAGATTGACGTTACCTCGATTCACGATCTTTCGGATCAAGTGCTAGCAACACATTATGTGCTTCATCCACTGGTGTGCCTTTGATTTCTTCACTTGAGCAATAGCATAAGTACAATCACATTAGAACAGGACCAGACCATCAAGGGAGGATGCTACTATGAGCTCAGTGATGAACTTCCTCAACCACACAGCTTCCTTCATGGCATCTAATGCTATAATGTACTCCACTTCGCATATAGAGTCTACCATAGTATGCTGCTTGGAACTCTTCCAGTAGATGGCTCTACCATTTAGGATAAAGATATAACCCAACACACTTCTGCTATCATCATGATCAAATTGAATGTTAGAATCTATAAATCCTACTAGTTTTAAATCTGACTCACCATAGATCAACCACTAGTCCTTAGTATTTTTCAAATACTTAAGGATGGTTTTCACCATCTTCTAATGGTTTTTCTTTGGATCATATTGGTATCTACTCACTACTCCTAATGAGTATGCCACATTTGATTTCATACATATCATGGCGTACATGATAGATCTCACTACTGAAGCATATGGGACTCTACTCATATGCTCTCTCTCTTCAGAAGTTGTCGAATAATCTTTCTTAGAGAGAAAATTTTTTTGACCTATCAAAAGATAGCCCTTCTTAGAATTCTCTATGTTGAACCTCTTCAGCATAGTTTCTATGTATGTGAACTGGGATAACCTAAGCATCTTCTTAGATCTATCCTTATAGATCTTCATTCCTAGGATGTAGGATGCTTCACCCAAGTTCTTCATGGAGAATTGAGATGATAACTAAACTTTAATTTCTTATAGTGCGAGGATGTCATTCTCGATTAAGAGAATATCATCTATGTACAAAATAAGAAATACCACTATCGGACCATTTATCCATTTATAAATGCAAAATTCTTTTTTATTCTTAACGAAGTCATATGTTTTGATCACCTTATCAAAATGCATGTTCCAACTCCAAGATGCTTGCTTCAATCCATAAATGGATCTCTAAAGCTACACATATTGGACACATCTATGGATGTGAATCCCTCAGGTTGTATCATATATACCTCTTCGATTAGCTCTCCATTCAGAAAAGCTATCTTCACATCCATCTACCAGATCTCATAGTCTAGATGGACAGCTATCGCAAGCATTATCCGAATAGATTTAAGCATTGCCATAGAAGAGAACATCTTATCATAATCAATACCATAACATTGACGATATCTCTTGGCAACCAGGTGGACTTTATAGATCTCCATCTTTCCATCTGCGCCTCTCTTTCTCTTGAAGACTCACTTATATCTAATGGATTTAACCCCTTTGGGTGGGTCAACTAGTGTCTACACATCATTGACCTTCATGGACTCCATCTCGGATTTCATGGCCTCAAGTCATTTCTCAAAATTAGTTCTCTGCATTGCATCCATATAAGTGATCAGATCTTCATCATTCTCATCGAGTTCGATAGGATCACCATTCCAAACTAAGAAATCATAGTATCTGTCTGGTTGATATGGTAATCTATCGAATCGCCTTAGTAATGCAGGTACACTAGGCTCTAGATTTGATTTGATCAAATTTGGTTTAGGTTCGGCTGCTGGTGTCAACTTTTCTACCTATTGAACTTTCTCAAGTTCAACCTTAGAGGCAATAGTTTCTTCACCAAGAAACTTCTTTTCCAAAAAGATTGCCTTAAGATTGATGAACACCTTTTGTTCATCAGCATGGTAGAAAATATATCCTTTAGTTTCTTTAGGATACCTTATGAATGTATACTTATCGGACCTAGATCCAAGTTTATCTATGATTAATCATTTGACATAAGTCGGACACCCCCAGATCCTAAGGTGTGAAGGTACTGGCTTACGCCCTATCCATATCTTATATGGAGTTTTAATTACAAACTTACTTGAAAATCTATTTAGAAGATAGCAAGCTAATTCGAGTGCATATCCCCATAAGAATATCAGCAAGCTGGCAAAATCTATCATGGATCATAGCATGTCTAACAGAGTCCGATTTTTTCTTTCGGACACACCATTATACTGTGGTGTTCCTGAACGAGTCCATTGGGAGAGAATCTAATTCTCTCCCGAATATGTAAGAAACTTATCAAAAAGATATTCACCTTCTTAGTTAGACCAAAGAGTTTAATATTTTTTTTAATTTATTTTTTTACTTTATTTTGAAATCATTTAAATATTTTAAATAAATCTGACTTCTATTTCATCAGATAGATATATCTATACCTAAATAGATCATCTGTGAAAGTGATGAAGTAGAAATTTCTACCTCTGGCACTTGTGCTCAAGACCCACATATATCATATGTACTAGACCTAAGAGCTCAATGACTCTCTTATCTTTTTTAGTAAAAGATGAATTGATCATTTTTCCAAGAAGATAAGACTCACAAGTTGAAAGTGATCATAATCACTGACTTCAAAAATTTTTTCTTGAGTCAACTTGTTTATCCTATTCTTGTTAATGTGA
The DNA here is from genome assembly GCA_006176705.1 of Cocos nucifera. Lineage (NCBI taxonomy): Eukaryota > Viridiplantae > Streptophyta > Magnoliopsida > Arecales > Arecaceae > Cocos > Cocos nucifera. The sequence continues at coordinate 119,545 of QRFJ01000745.1, read as the reverse complement.
CCCAGCCTATGGTGCCATAAGTAGATATCAGACACACTATCTATTCTAGAGTGCTTGCTAATGGAGTAGACTATATTAATAGATTGTGATATCATATATATCCTATTATTCAAATGTCTAAAAAATATAGCAATACCATTCAAAATGACATTACACAATTCTTTCTTTATTGAAATCTCATAATTATTTTTCACCAAAAGGCTTATAGAAATAATATTCAAAAGAAACTAGGACAAAAATGATAATCACTAAGAATAATAGTATGAGACTCAAATATAAGTTTTAAGATTTCTAATGTTAGAACTGAAACTTATCTTTCATCTCCAACATTCAGAAATCTTTCATCTTGCTCGAATCTCCTACTGACCTGCAACTCTTGTAATGAATTATAAATATGGTAAGGGCTATCAGTATCTAATACCTAGTTAGTAATATCATAAATAGAGTAATTGTAAGAAGTTATCATATAAATATCTTGTCCAGTAATAGCTTGCTTCTTTCTCTGCATGTTTGAATTTAGGAAGGTAATGTACTGAGGACAGTTCCTCTTCCAGTGTCTCTACTTCTTATAGAAGACACTCTACTTGACTCTTATAGGGCTTTTACTTCTTGGTCTGGCCCTACAAAGATGTTTCAATCTGAACTTGCACCTTTTTGGACTTCTTCTTCTTGTTCTTCTTTCCTTTCTTAAAGGATCAAGAACTAGAAAAAGACCCTTCCACTAAATTCACCGACACTTTATGGAGCAGGTGATCCCTCTCAAAGTTTTAAAGTAACTCTAGTAACCCATAGTAGTTAACTTTAGGCTTTGTCATTCTCTAATGAGTAAGGAGTGGGAGATAAGACTTGGGCAGTGAGTTCAGTATTGCATCTTTCTCTAGCTTCTCTTGCAAGAAAAAGCCGAGCTTACTCAAACACTCCATCAGCTCGATCATGTACAATACATGATCGGTGACTAAAGCTCCATCTCTCATCCTGGTGTTGAAGATAGCACAACTAGTTTTATGCCTCTTAATGTCATTGGCTCTGCCAAAAGATTTGTTCAACACTTGAAGCATGTCTTTTGGCTGAGCTGTCTTGAACCTACGACTGAACTCGTCGCTCATAGCCACTAGCATAATACAATGCACCATGATTCAATCATTAAGCCACTTTTGATAAGTATCTCTGACTGACCCACGTGCATTTACAACTGGCTCCTCAGGTGCCGGATCTGTCAAGATGTACAAGATCCGTTCATACTCTAGGATAATTTTTAACTTACGGTACCAACTATCGAAGTTGGATCTTACTAGCTTGTCATTGTCCAATAATGATTAGAGCGAAAAGAAAGTAGCCATAACTGCACAAAGAAAAATCAAAATCTAATTAGTAAATAATTTATTAAACCTAAAGATTTAAACTTTAATCAAAAGATTCTTCCACTATTTTATTCAAATTGGTAGCCTCTACCTCCAACTCAAAAAATTATTCTAATTTCTTAGTGGGTACTAAAATCCACATAGACCGTACATAAATCTAACTTTGGTTGGTCAACCCATGAACATCTAAGGATAGGTTCATAATCAATAGTTTTTTTAAATAATTTTTAGTATTTTAATTTTGCCTCAGTCCCTAATCAATAGACTTTGGCCTCCACTAAAAAAGTCCAATTAAGTCCAACTATTAACATGACTATACTTGGTTCATCTAACCAATGTGTGATTAAGTCCAACTTTGGTTGGTCAACCTAACAACCATTCTGAGAGATGCGGCTAAGAAATCATATTATAAATGATAATTTTATTAGTCGATAAGCACCAGGCCTTTGGACCTCCAATGATTATCAAACTAATGGATCCATTATTACTCACTTAATAGGAGGCTATGAACTAGTTATCACCATAACTATTTTATTTTTAAGGACTTAATAATTTTAGAGGATTTAATTAATTTGATTTAGAGAAGAAAGTCAAAGAAACCAGCTAATTATGATCCTCTCACTGACTTCACCAAGTCAGATTAAGGAAGACCATTAATAGACTAGTCTAGGAGCACCTAAATCAGTCACACTAATTTACTTAGCTGACATGAGTCATCTCGAATTATCAAATAATCTAATCAAAATATAATTTCACCAAGAAGGCCATGTAAGTGAGATCGATGGGAGGATCTGTCAAAGCTTGCCTTAGACACCATTAGAAATGGCTAGATAAGCAGGCTGCCAATTAAAACCATCAGTCTCGATTGTTAGATTTATTTTAGACACCAACTGATTAATTAGTTTCGATTGGATCAACCTAACAATTCATGCTAGACCGCTTAGCTAAGAATCAAGTCCATCTTGGTTCTCGTTAAAGACATGGACTTGACCAACTATAACTATTGTAATTGATCTAGAGAATCCTTGACCTAATCTAAGACAACTATTAGATTTAGTCAATTTTCTATTTAAGTCCATTCTTTAATCTAACCTTAAGTCTAACCCAATTAATGGATATAATTCCCATTAACCCATTAACCCAAGTGTTATGATTTATGTTTTAGGATCTTCAATTCACAATCCTAGATTCTAATCAAAACAACTCTTAATTCTTAATTAAGTTTTGGACTGAGGGTTGGGGTTCAGCATTTTAAAAATGATTTTCATATTTATAAAATATTTTTACAATATGGTTCCACCAACCAATTGTATGTTTGATTCATAATCAATATGCAAATAATATAAATATGAAACTACTTTAGATCTAATCTAAACATATTCATGTAATTCAAAATTGAAACTATTTCAATTTTAATCAACCATAAATCATCTTAGATCAAATCTAACATAGTTCTGATGATAAAAATCAAATTAAAATACTTTCAATTAAATTATAAAATTTCTTAGATCTAATCTAAAATTTTATGATTAAAATTTTAGATCGGCACATATTAGGACAACCTTTTCATTATAAGGGATAAACCTCACAGCACAATAACCTTATAAGATCAGTCCATACAATCTATATATTTATTTTTAAATTTAAATAACTTTAAATCTAATAAATTATAAATTAATTTAAATTATATCTAATAAATTTATAATTTATATTTGATCTATACGAACTAGGACAATCTTTATACTATAAGGGATAAACCTTACAGCAGGATAATCTTATAAATTAGTTCATGTGATCTATTTTTTTTTAATTTCATACTTAAATAATAGATTATAATTTAGATCTAATCTAAATCACTAATTTAAACATGTAAAAAATTATGTAATAAAGAATCTGGCTCTAATACCAATTGAAGAAAATAGATCTAGGATTTTATGATCAGATTTTGAAACTTTTTCAAAACACATAGGAAAAGAGATGAACTAATCATATTAATTCATTAATAATACATAAAAGATCTCTAGATCTAGAATTTTATCATATGATTTAAGCATACTATTAAATCTAAAATTAAAAAAATAAGAAAAGATAATGTTGATCAAATCAACATCAAAATAATAATACTAGATCTAATCTAGCATCAAAAGGACGATTGCATCCCCCTTGCCTTAGCAAGTTGGATTCTTCAACTTGCTGATTCAAGGTTAAGGTTGTCACTCTGAGCCACACATGTATCTGGCCTCTATAGGATGTCCACATAAGGCCCTGATCTAAGATCTGAACTTTGACGATAGGAAATCAGCACAGCATGCTAGTACTGTGCTAATCTTTCTTCGATGGCTGATCTAAAACCTCTTACTTCAATTCTTGGACCCTCCAATATTTAGAAGAAGAATAAAGAGATTTGAGAATGGATTCACCTCTCAAAATCTCACAAAAGGAGGAGGAAGGGATCAAGAAAAATCCTTGGAGAAGAACCCTTTCTCCTCCCTTCTTTTTCTCTCACCAGGATATAATGATTTTTGTCTCAATGAAGCACCATGCCCAAATCTTCTTTGCACCCAAGCTTCTCATGTCCCAGACCTCTCTCTCAAGTCTAAAATTTATAAAAAAACTCATGCCCTAACTCCCTTTAAATAGAGAGTTATGATAGAATCCTTGTCTAGGTCAAATACCTAGAAAGGCAGGTCTAAATTGAGCAAGGATTGGGGCACCCAACTCTTAGGCGTCCTCTCTTTATTTTTTTTTTGTAGACTCTAGAAAATATATGAAAATAAGTCTTCTATTTTTTATAAAAAAAATTAGAGAAAAATCAGGTGGTTTGGTGCCTTAAAGAAATAAAGAAAAGTGATATGTCAAACTTTATCTAATAGAGACCTAGGTCAAAACAACTTATTTGTTTTGACCTATTTCACAACTAATTTCCTTCTAAAATGATGCAAGACATAAAAAAGACATGGATAATCTCTAGAAATAAAATTTTTCATGAAAATTTTAAGGAAATTGGTGTGGAGGGCAGCAAAAATAAGTTGCATAAGATGGGAAAATCCTAGTCACATTAGGACTTCTAGTTTTGACTTGGTCCAAATTATTATTTGAACCCAAATAAATTAAAACTAATGCAACCCAATTAGAGATAATCTTAGTCTAACTAAAAGTCTAATTAAATTAGATTAAATTAAATTAAATCTAATTTAATTTTTAATTAAATTAAAAATTAGGTGCATACAAGTCCTAATTAAATAGGAACTTATTCTTCCTTGCAATTTGCTCATCCAATAAATCAATTGAACTTGATCTAATCTAATTAAATCATATTTAATTAGACTTAATCTTAGCCCTTTGACTTAATTAAATTAAGCTAATTAATAATTTAATTGCTAATCAATTTTCTTACAATACTTATACTAGGTCAAACATCAATCGTATTGATTATTTAATCTTAGAATGATTCTAAATTATTGATCAACCATCCGATCAGATTGAGACCTCTTATGTATGTGACCTCATATGTTTGAATCTAAGATAGTAGCATACAAATAAATTTCTATACCAATCAAAGAAACCATCTAGCAATGATATCCGATGGTCGGATAGGTCAAATGTGTAAAGCAATACTCTTAGAACCCATATAGATATAGTTTTCATATAATTTATCCCTTTGACCTTAATGCTTATAGGACAACTTTGAGCTAAACTGTTAATCATTATTAGATCATCCATATTATATTTTAAAATATCAAATTCATCTCATGAATTATTCTGGCCAAGATTTTGTTAAATTAAAATACAGTGATGCATTTTTTTCAATCTCTTGGAGTACTCAATCCCATCTTGATCACTTACCGACTTCACAAGTACTTGACTATGCTCAAAAATCTTTCATCATTGAATTAAAAATTTAGATAATCTAGCAATAAAGCATAGTGAATTACTTGCAAGCCACTATGGTGATCTCAGGTCCAAGGGATACTTATACCCATATCCCATTAAAGCAATTCTCGATAATAAAATGCTCCAGAGTTGGTCACATTTAGTGATGATGTATTCTTTCATCTCATATATATATAATACCAGTATCTCCATACTTCTTGATTAAGAGGACAATCAATCTATATAGTATACAATGATCTATATCCGATAAACATTATCATCCTAATTAACAATGTATCATTTGATCGTGAATAGTTTAAGAATTAATCAATAAATTTTTTCTTTATCAAAACTAAATAGTCCTACGGACTTCATCACAATAGAAGAAGTTCATTAGAAGATGTAGAATTTATGATGAAAAGTCAAAATTTTATTTTATTCAATAATAAATTATTTATAAAAATAAAATAGCACAACCATCAACAAGCTAATGATTGGCTTTGGGATATAATTTCCAATAGATCTATGGTCATTCCTAAGCTCATCAACTCACCATTGTTGGATACTGTTATGGGTCATCAGCCATTGGCATTCTGTTACCATATTGAGAAGGAGAGGAAAAGGGGAGGTTCCCCTATTTTGATGAAGGAAAAGAATAGAGTCATCTCACTTCTCTCCCTCTCTCTCAATTCTCTTTTTCTCTCTCATGCTTCCTTTATCTCTTTTTTCTCTCTCTAGTTGGATCAAAAAATTTATGGGAGAGGGATTTATGAGGCTTGATGGTAGACCTCTGAAGAACTCTAATAGAGGGTTCTAGACTAGGCCCTATATGATTGTTCTATATGTTAACTTCCACCTAAATAGTGCCGGACATCTTTGAACTTCATTATTAATAATCTTGTCTTCCCTTCTTCCTTTGATCTGACTCATTTCATGATCTATCAATCCTAGATCTAAATCATTCAAGCTATTGGATGCTAGTTTGTTGTATCCTTTTTTCCATTTCTTGATTTTCTCCATATTTATCAATTATTATAAATTTCCTAGACATTGACTTGGTTCTATGGGCATGCAATCAACTGGATGTAAAGATGTGTTAGATAGGATCAAAAAATTTGGGATTAAGGACTCGTTTAGTGGGAAGAACTTTTCTTCCCAAGAAGTAATACTCCCCAAGAAGTTACTTCCCAAGAATATAATTTTGGCATATTTAGTTGGCCATGGGAAGTGATTTGTTTTATAGTAACTTAAGTTTAGTTGAACATCTATCTTCCTAGAAAAACTATATAAAATACCTATTATACCCTTATTAAATATAAGATCATACATTTTTGCTCCAAAACTATACATAAATAATAATATTATATTTATATTCATATAAATATAATATTAATATATTATAATATTTAGATAATAATAATTTATTACATTAATATAATACTAAAATATGTATTAACATTATATTTATATAATACTAATATCTTAATATTATTAAAATTGATATAATATAATATTAAATATTATATTATATTAATATAAATATTAAAATATATATGCTATATTAATATTAATAAAAATATTAAATTAGTATAAATATTAAAATAATATTAATATATTATAAATATTATAATATAAATATTAGGATAATATTTATATAATATTTAAAATAGAAATCTTGGCATATATCACTTTCTAATTTCATCTTAACCATCCATTCATATATTGTAGATTTTTAGCCATTGATTATAAAAGTAATTTTGGAAAAAAAAATAGCCACCAATTTTCATCCTATGAGAAAACCTAAAACCCACCTCTCCCATGGACTTTTTACTTTACATGAAATATAGAAAGTATCTTCCCATGAAAAGAGCCTTTTTCTATCTCCCTCATCTTAAAACTCCAACCAAACAAAAAGACTACTCCCCACTTCTCAGGAACTGCTACTTTCCCCATCCACTTCCCATGAACCAAACGAGTCCTAAGAGTAATTTAGATATTAAGATTGCCAACAAGAAAAATTAATATTTTTGGTGACTAATCAAAGATAGGCTGGTTACTTATTGCTGTTGATTAATTGGATGTGCTAGATATGGCTCAAACCAGAAAATATGTCATCTATATAATTTGGTTTGATGATAGAAGTGAGAACCCTTGTACATAATCACCCTTATATGTATTTATTTTTAGATTTGTATCATTGGATTTATATCATAGGATTTGTATCAATGAATTTAGCATTACATGTAAGATGATATCATTTTTATATGAATATTTTTTGGCATAAGTATATTATATATTGACTATATTTGTCTATCATTAATTGATGATATGATTATATAGTTATAATATATTTATTTTAAAATTAAAAAATATACTATAAATTAAAATTTATTTTGATAAGAATAATATGTAATAATCAAATAGATAAGAAATGGTTTGTACTAACCTTATCATGTTTATAGTCTTCACTAGCTTATGCATGAAATGATCTTTATGAGCTTATGAACGTGACAGCCTCCACGGACTTATGCATGAGATAACCTCTAGAGCTTATGCATGGGATAGCCTCCATAGACTTATGTGTGAGAATGCTGCTATAGGCTTATACGTGGGAATTATGTCTACTAGTCATGGACTGAGACATGATCTTGGTTGGTCCAAAATTAGAAAGTAAATTATTATTAAATTTATAATTGTGATAAAAAGGAATGGATCATAATACACATAAAATCAATGCTGAACAAAATATTTTACCTGGTATATATATCTCTCTTGATATGATGAATATTTGATATATGTTTTATACAAATATTTGTTAGTTTAATTGAGTTATACTGGGTTTTTGATATGAGATTTTATGCTTTGGCCACCACAAAAGTTTCCATTTAGTGGATATGTTCTTATGGCTGCCTCTAAATATTTGACTTTTTATGAGGGCTTAGGCTGCCACTAAAAAGGGATATTTAGTAGCCACCACTATTATTCTATTATTTAGTATCTATTATTTTATAATTGCCATTAGAAATGTTACCTTTTGTTGGCTTGGTAGTGGCAGCCATTGAAGAATATTATTAGTGGTGACTACATGGCAGCCACTTCTAAATGTTTAAGCTTTTGCAAGAATTGAATGTGAAAACCATTAAATATTAGTATTTAATGGTAACTCCATTCATAGCGACCACTAAAGTGATACATTTCATGTCCACATATTATGACCACCACTAAAACTAACTTTTTTGTGGGCCACAGGTGACCACCACAAAAATATGATATTTAGTGACTACTTAGGATTTGTCACCACTAAATATAGAACTTTATGTGGTAGTCAGTTGTAGCTATCATTGTATATCTTCATTTAGTAACCAATATTTTCTGGTTGCGACTTAATGGGTTCTTATTTGGGGGCCACCCTTGGTTGACCCTAGAAATACTATGTAGTGACTAAATTTTTGCAGCTTTCACTAAAAATAGTCACTAAAATCGTTCTTTGTTATATATCTATTGATCATGTAGTGATCATAATAGTTTTTTTTTGTTATGTTGGCTTACCTTTTGCTCTGCTCTTCTATCGGGCTTGGTTTTCGCTACTTTTCTCGAGCTTATCACCCTTCTTGCCTTCTTTAAGTCTGTTCTTCTCCTAATCCCCATGGTCTTCATGCTAGGTTCACTGATATCTTTAATTTGAAGAGTTTCAACTTCTTCGTTGCACTCTTGAAGACCTCCAATATACTTTATGAAGACTACATGATCATCTATTGAGATTCTAAGTGAGATAGCTTACTTATGAAACCTAATAGTGTGGTCCTAAATAGATTGATCATATTTTTGCTGCAAGTACTACCACTTGATCCACTAATCCTCTTCATAGCATATTAGGTAGAATTGCTTTTTGATTAGGCCCTTGAATTTATTTTTTATCAGAATAGAAATATTATTGTTCCTCATATATATATATATATATATATATATATATATATATATATATATATATATTCTACCACATAAAAGCACAACTAAAAATGGCCAAAAGCTATCTTTTAAATACTAGTATGTCCATAGATAATGTAGGTCTTTAATTGGTCTAGCCAATTATACAACTTCTTTGCATCGACAATCCTATTATATACATATGTTTTCTAGAGCCGGCAACCTAAGAGAGGAAGGGGGTGAATTAGATTTTTTTAAAATTTGAGAAGTACTTGTATCCAAAAATAATTTTGAAAGTATTTGTGTAGTGCTTAGCAAAAAATAAATGAGCAATAGAAGGATAAAAGTAAAGACAATCACACAACCATAAATACAAGAAATTTATAGTGGTTTTAGTGCTCAACTCAACACTTATGTCTACTCCCCAAGTCAACTCACTTGGAAATTTCAACTATGATACCACAAAATTATAATTTGATTATTTTCATAGGTTCACAATTCAATCTAGTTAGTTTTTCCTAGCTTACAAACTAAAACCTTGCAATAGATTGTTTTCCAAGCTCACAATCAAGCCAATTGATTTTTCATGGCTCACCAACTAAAACTTTATCATATCTAATTTTTGGCTTGGACCAACCCCCAAAAAACTAAGTTTCTTTTCCAAGAAACTTGTTACAATATATAAAGATTGATATAGAAGAATTTAAAGTATAGAGAATAAAATCTTTAAACTCTTGAAGAAGTCAAAGTGGTTGAGCTCTTGAATGCTTTGACTTCTTCCTTGAATGCTAAGAGAGGATTGATGGAGACTTGAATACTTTTGCTTAATGGTTGCTGGCTTATTTAAGTACATACTTCCTCTCTTTTATTTAAGTAAACATGAGGAGGTGAAAATTGAAAGCTCTTTGGATGTCCTTTCTCTCTCTTTTTTAGTTTTCACTCAATAGCATGAATATTTCCTCCAATAAATTGAATAACTATAGTCCCAATTGGAATTCTCCACATTTATGGCCTAAAAAATGACTAGAATTAATGCTCTAGCCATTGGAAGCTCAAAAAAATAGTCATTTGATACAAAATATAGCTCTTTGAAGCATTCTAAAAAACTAATCATTATGCTATCAGAATTTTGTGAGTCGACTCACCCAAAATCTTATCAACTAAGATGAAGTGCTAAGTTGGCTAAGTAAAACTGTGGATCAGCTTAGAAATAAATGGTTATTTTTTTACTTTCTATCTATTCTATCTACCTGAGACTGGATTGACTCAGATATCTTCTTAAGCGGCTAACTCTATGACTTGGTTAGCTAACTTATTTTTTAGATCGGCTCAAAGAACTTGTAAGTTTCTACTATTTTTTATCTTCTTCTGCCTTAAAGACTGAGTCTACTAACCCATTCTTTGAGACAGCTAAGTTTCTAACTTTCTATCTTGGTCGGCTATCATGGTTCCATGGTCGACTCAAGAGGATATCTTAAATTTTTATTCTTCTATCTTCAACCTGAGTTTGAGGCTAAGGGTTATCCATTTATGTGAGTTGGCTATGATCCTATCTTGGTTAGCTTAGAAGAATATTTGGTTGGCTAAAGAAAAAGTTTGAATTTTATATCTTTCTATCTTTTTTCTTAAACTGAGACTGGATTGGCTAAGCTTCTATTTTGGTCACTCAGAGGCGTGCCAAGCATGTTAAAAGTAATTATCTCTATTTTTTAGTAGCTTTCTTTATTAAAAGATATTCTAGGCTAGACTTGCCTTCTCAAAATTAATTTTTGAATAGATAAGCTTGTTGAGAAGTCTTTCTAGGTTAGACTTTTTTTTTTCATACCGAACTCAGTTTCTTTGCTTCCATAACTTGAAAGTTGATTTGAGAACATAAATATACATAGATTTTGAGATGATTTCTTGAATGAGATCAACCATTAAGCACTATAAGAAATCTTGTAATCATTCTCACAAGCATCATTAGTAATTATAATTTATACTCAAAATCTTTTGACACTATTAAAATTAATTTCTAGACTAATAATCTTTTCCTTTTTTATGATGATAAAATTCTTTCAGTACTATCTTTCAAGTACTAAGAGGCTTTAAAAATTTGATATTAAATATCTTAATAAGATTTAATAGCCAATTTCAATAAGAATCAAGCATTTATCGAATTTGAATATATTTCAAAAAGTTTTAAACAAAAAAAATACTCCTCCTTTCTTATGTAGAAAAGCAATATTTTTAAAAACTTTGTACTTTTGATCTTTCTTCCTTTTTGAAATATTTTCTAGTACTCTCTTGATTTCTCCCTCTTTTTGTCATAACCAAAAAGGTTAACAAAATTCTCTTCCCCTTTTTGTCACAAATAAATACATTCATCCATTACCATATCTTAATCCAATATAAGCCAATTAAGCACATTCATTACTATGACATTTATCCATTCAATCATTCATAATTAAAGAGAAATATCATCTATTGCATTAATAAATAAGATAAGTACAAAAGTATGATGTGTCTGTAACTTACAACAAATGAGATCATTAAAGGACAGACACGATAAGGATAACCACAAGTAACTATCTCATAAGTAACTAATATGATCACACAAGAAATGATATGTCGGATGGGGATTATGGACAGGATAATGGTATTAGTCTGAGGTAGGAGGTGAGTCAGAAGGTGGTGGTAGGTCTCTGAAATTCAATAGTCTTGAGCAAATTACCTAGCTCTGTCTCGCTCATCTAGTATCCATTTAATAAGAATCTCCATGGAGCCCAATAGCCTATCATAGATATGGTCCTCTAATTCTTTCATCTGACTCCAATTCTTTCATCTAGTCTTCATCCAATTTGACTGTTGAAGGTGCAGTGTCCTATAGCTAAGTAGATTGAGTTGCAGATATGGAGGGAGCCTACTATCGCTACACCTCTAGTTTTGTTGCAATGTAAGTTCTCTTTGTCTAACTCCGCATCAATCCCCCATCTCACCCAATGATTATCAACTCACTATAAGAATCCAAACTACTAGCAATGGCTAACTATCATTGCTAATAGTCCATCCGCCATTGCTACTAGCCTCGTCATCGCTAATACTTTCATAAAAACCAATCTGAAAAACTCTTATCACTAATTGCCATTATTAGTAATGAAAAAATGAGCCATCGTTAATAAGGTTATTAGCGATGAGTTTAGAGATGAAATAATTCCATCATGAATTATTTTTTAATATTTTAATTAAATTTAAAAAAAAATTAAAAAATATTAGCGATGGAATTTTCATGGCTAATGTCATTACTAATAATTATTAGCAACCAAAATTACCATTGCTAATGTCATCTCTAATTTTTTTATTTTTAAATAAAATTAAAAAATTATTTTAAGAAATATTAGTGATGGCAATTTAGTCTTTAATGCTGTCACTAATAGTTATCAGCAACAGCAACTACCATCACTAATACCTATGCTAATACTTAATATTATTTTTTAAAAAAATTAATAATGATATTTTTTAAAATCTATTTTAATTAATTATAATGAATTATATTTCTAATACTTATTATAATTAAAATTCAAAGATAATAGGATAATTAAAAATTAAAAACTAATTATATTATATTAAAATATAAATTATATAATTTTTTTAACAAGTAGTATCAAAAAAAAATAATACATCCAAAAAAAAAAGATTCGATCCTCATCGTCATCCACCTTCTCCTGCTCTTGCTTCTCTCCAGTAGCTGATGGATAAGAATCGAATGTTCCAGCATCCTATAATGAAAAAATAAAATAATATTAGTAAGTTTCAATATGGAGATATATTTTTTAATACACTTCTTCGATTCTCAAATAGATTATTTTTACATATTTCATTCGATGATACAGAGCTATAAACACCCTCAAGCCATCGATTGGATGGTTAGATTGAATTTTTAGCCCCTAAATCTTCTTTCCAAACTCAAACCTAAATATATGAAGCTTCTAAATATAAAACTTAAAATAAGTAAAAAGATTTAATAATATAATTATCTGATGTGATGGAGAGGATGATGAGCCCAGCTAGTCATGTAGTTGCGGGTCTTGAAAAAGCTTCATGACTGTATCGCGGATGGCATCCAAAAGGCTCTAAAGTCATTGGCTTAGAAACCTCTACACGACCTCCTCCATGTGCACATTGCTTCAGGCCTGGGATGTCGAGGTATGTGAAAATGCTGAAGGGTATCAAGGTGATGAAGGATCGAAGCTATAGCCGAATCCTATGACCTAGCTCCTACTCATCCCTCTAGTGGTGCTAAGTCATCCCTCAAGGTTAACGAGGGTTGAGAAGATGGATCATCATCATACCTCTCAACAATGTACGTCGCATAACGTACCTACACAGTTAAGAAATATATTAGTTCTAATATAAAAATTAGATCATGTAACAACTTAATTAATAAATAAAGTTTGAAGTTCTTACCGCAATATATCACGACGTAGAATCAAAATAGTCGCCAGTCCCCCTAAACTAGTGTGTGGCCCACCATAACTACAGCTAGTCTGGTGGATGACCAAACTACCGTATCTATAATAAATAAATAATAAAATTAAATTAATTAAAATATGCATATAAAAATTTTTATAGTTCTAGTGAAGAGTTTTAGTATTAATTTTTTATTAGTCTATTGGCCACAACATGCATGTCGATCAGCCACTCGTGTGCATGATCAAATTCTACTAGGCGGCTCGATTCTCTTGGGCCCTCTACCATCTATCAGAGTACTCCTCGCTGCTCCATTGGTTATAGAGAGCCTGGTATATATCCACCTACATCTAATAATCTATGAAGGACATCCACCAATAACCATATATCATGACTATAACGGTTGCAATCTAAAAGATTATCATATAGACATCCACCAATAACCAGATTAAACACACCAAATGTACTAATCATCTACTCAAAGCCTGTCACCATTAAGTTCTTGCACATCAGTAAGGTCTTGGACAAGTAGAGCCTCCGAAGCCCTTGTAATTATCTCCTACGTCTCGATCCCCATGCAGGTATCAATGCTTATAGTTTGGCATAAATCTACTCCTATATAAATGAGCAACTACTATATCCCTATCAAGCATTTCTCTATTGACATATCTCTTACAAGGACAACGAGCCTGTTCTTAAACTAAAAGTGCAGCATTTGCAAAAGTATAATCACAGAAATAAGGGATATCATTGTAAATGGGGACGGTCAAGATACACATCTCGTGCATGCGGACTTGGAGCATTCCAGATGACTAGGTCGAAGAACATCGAAATGGCATCCAGGCAAATTTCATCCTAAAGTTCGATCCAAAAATTTAAAACTAATTAATTTAAATATTATTAATTTAATACTAATTTTTAAAAAAATTAATACCATCAGCCTGAGCGTATAGGCCACATGAGGGCTAGATGCCTTGCACGCCAACTAGGACCCAAGGCTAGAGTGCACAAGGCATGGCCCGGCTCCATGTATGCAATACTATCCAGATCTTTCCTCAATTTGAGCACTCTACGTGCCGAGATCTAAGCGCGTAGGGCACATCTCAATCCCGTGTTTGCAATGTTATCCGAACCTTTTTTTGGTTCAAGCACTCTACATGCCAAGACTCAAGTATGCAAGGTACATCTTGGTTCCATATTTGTAATGCTGCTCGAATCTTTCCTCGATTCGAGTACTTTACATGTCGAGATCCAAGTCTCGTACTACTTCTAATTAAATTAATATTTAATTAATTAATTTTTGATATCTATTATACCTAATTAATATAATTTAAATAAAAAATTAACTTTTAGTGATGGTATTAACCATTGCTAATACCGTCACTAATACTCATAACAAAAGGCAGGCTACCATACAGGACTGAGGCATGGGCTGGTATGCAAGGATTGAGGCATGAGGAAGCATAGGCTAGCGAGCAAGGATTGAGGCTCGGGGATGCAGCTGCAGATGGGAGCTTGAAGTCGGGCCGGTGGGGTAGGGGCCATAAGGTCAGGGCCATGGGCGGTGGGGCAGGGGCTGTGGAAAGGAGGGTGTGGGGATGGGCTGGGGGGAGGTGGCTAGGAGCTTGCAATTAGGAGCTTGGAGAGGTAGCCAAGGAAAGATGGGACAGGTGTAGCCAGGGGAGGAGGCTAGGGGCTCAGGGAGGTGGTCATGAAGAGGTGAGCCGAGAGGAGGTGGGAGGCAGCCCGGGGCTCGGAAAGGTGACCATAAAGAGACAAGCTGGGGGGAGGCAGATTGGGGGTGTTAAGGAAAATGCCTTAAATTCTTTCATAATAAGCCAACAGAGAGAACCAAGATGATGAGCAGAGTCGAACAAGATCAAGAATAATCCAAATGGAGTCCAGATGAAGAAGATACGCATGAAGAAGCCAACAGAGGAGATCGCATTGTCGACGGGGGCCATAGGCTGTGATAGTGCAGGCTAGGCCTGACCGCCAGGCCAGCAGCATGCTAGGCTATGCCCAGGCCCAGCACGGGTGCCAACGTAGGCATGCATGGCCCAGATGCATGCCCAGCCCAGTGCTAGTGCACGAGCACACGTGATGGTCAACCTAGGCCCAGGCGGGCACTCACACGGGCACGTCTCGGGCCCAGGCAATCATGCGAGGGGGCTTGGCTGGCTTGGGTAGTCAAGGGTTCGAGCGATAGCATGCAACATGTGCGGAGACATGCCTAACATGGGCAAGCATGCACGAGAGGCTTCCATGGGGTCTACAACCCCTAACTTATGGACCAAGTGCATTCACGGGGTTTACATGCATTTGTGCATGATCCAATGATTTTGGCAGTTACGGTGAAGATCTAGATGGTTGTGGATGCAGTCAGAGTCATATTAGACCTATATTGGGAGACAAAGTCTTGTTAGGACTCCCATGAATAGCCGACGTAAGGATTCTTAATCTATTTAAGGGTTGATGGTGCTATGGAGATGGGAGAACACACAAAGGCTCTAGCAGCTGCCGAAAGGATTTTGGCAGAGTGCTAAGCACATGCAACTCACAGAGCAGATATAGATAGAGCAGAGTGAGGCAATGGCCATGTGAGTGGCCGTTAGGCATGATGTAGCTGCTGAGGGTCTCCTTGGAAATTTTGAGAGAGCTTTTATGTGAGTAGCTTCTAGTTGAGAGAGATTAGTATATAGAGAGTTGAGAGTAAGTGTTCTCCTCTTGTATTTATTTTTTCTTTCATAATAAAGCTTGCATAACCCATAGAGCTAGCACTTGGGCTAATCCATGTATCTGATTATGTTCTTATTTTATTTCTTCTTTCTTCCTACTGTCAATAAAAGGGTACCAGATCATGAGGTAGTGGTATCCTGGCTAGGCATCCCCAACATGGGGGAGGTAGGAGGTGGGAGGTGGCTTGAGGAGGCGGCCACAAAGAGGCAAGCTAGAGAAAGGTGGGAGGCGATCAGGGAGGTAGGAGATGGCAGGGGGCTCGAAAAGGCAACCTCGAAGAGGCGAGCTGAGGGGAGGCGAGCCGAGCGGAGGTGAGGGAAGGAGGCCGAGGGCTTGGAGAGGTGGCTGCGGAGAGGTGAGCCATGGGGAGGCAGCCCGACTTTTCAATAAGGAGAGAGGAGGTCGGGTGCTCATGACCGAGGGCTCAAAGAGGCTGACCGATTACAGTCGGTGGGAGGCGGTTGGGGGATGAAAAGGTAGGAGGCAGTCGGGGGCTCGAAAAAGTGGGCCAGATGCAGCTAGGGGGGGCGCCAACCAAGGTAGAGTGGGGGTGGTGGGGGACTGAAGGGCAGGGGAGAGGAGGTTGGCAATAGGATAAAAATATAGGGGGTGGAAAAATAAGGGGGCAATGGTTGGTGGGGTGGAGAAAAATGAGGGCACATGGTGGGATGGAAAAAATAAGGATGGAAAGGATATTAGCGACAGTAAATTATTGTTCCTAATAATATTTTTTCATCCTGAATACTTAAAAAATTATTAGTGATGTTAAAATACCGTCAATACTAAATTTATCATCACTAATAATTATATTTTAAAATAATATATTTTTTAAAGTTATTAGTGATGGCAAGATCTCTATTACTAAAGCCATCACAAATAATCATATTTTTTTTTAAATTATATTTTAATATTAATTTTTTTTCTTCTAGATCATTTTTTGAATGGTTAAAAATTAATATTAAATTTTAGTAAATTTATGGACTTAATTAATTTATAGATCAAGTTCTAATTAATTTAAATTAGATTTAATTTAATTAGATTTAATTTAATTAGATCTGATTTAATTTGAGGCTAATTAGATTTTAATATTTTAAATAAGACTCAGATTCAAAATCTAATTGAATTAGATTTGACAAGATTTCGAATTAGATTCGAATCGATTTGAATTGGATTCGAATTGAACCTAAATTAAAAACCATTTTATCTAGTTAATTTAAATCAGATTAAATTTAATTATGCTTGACTTAATTTGAGGATAATTAGATTTTACAATCCGATTAGAACTTAATTCAAAGTCTAATTAAATTAGGTTTGATAGAATTTTGAATTGCATTCGAATCGGATTTGAATTGGATTCGAATTGAACTCGAATTAATTTTTTTTAATTAATTTAAATTTAATTTAATTTAATTAATCTTAACTTAATTTGAGACTAATTAAATTTTATAATTCATGTAAGACTTAAATTCAAAGCTTAATTGAATTAAGTTTGATAAAATTTTGAATTAGATTCGAATCAAGTTTGAATTAGATTCGAATGGAATCATAAATCAAGTTCTAATTGATTTAAATTAGATCTAATTTAAGTAGGCTTAACTTAATTTGAGGCTACTTAGATTTTATAGTCTAAGTAGAATTTAAATTAATATTTAATTGAATTAGATTTAATAGGATTTTGAATTGGATTCAAATTAAATTCGAATTGGATTCGAATTAAACTAAAATTAAAAATTATTTCTCCTAATTGATTTAAATTAGATTAAATTTAATTAGGTTTGACTTAATTTAAAGTTAATTAGATTTTACTATCCAAGCAAGACTTGGATTCAATGTCTAATTGAATTAGGATTAACAAGATTTCAAATTGGATTCGAATTAGATTCGAATCGAACTCAAATTAAAAATTATTTTTTTTAATTAATATAAATTAGATTTAATTTAATTAATCTTGACTTAATTTAATGCTAATTTAATTTTATAATCTAAGTAGGACTTAAATTTAAAGTCTAATTAAACTAGGTTTGGTAGGATTTCGAATTGAATTTAAATCGGATTCGAATTAAAATCGAATAGGATTATTAGCAATGACAGAGGCTAGTCATCACTAATTTCATCCTTAATAATATTTTTAAATAAACTTATTTTTAATTTATTATTCAAATTTTTTAAAGAAATATTAGTGAGGCATAGTTTTCATCGCTAATAAACAAAATTTGCCATCGCTAATAATTATTTTATATTTAAATATTATAAAAAATTTAAATAATTTAGATAATATTAGCGATGGTTTATGGCATTGCTAATAACAAAAGAGCCATTACTAATATTAGCGATGGCTTTTTTTACATTGCTAATAAACCAAATTCACCATCGCTAATAATTTTTAATACTTCAATATTAAAAAATTATACTTTTAGAGATGGCATTTGTCTTCACTAATAATGAAATTTCTGTCACTAATAGTATTAGTGACGATATTTCTTTTCATCAGTGTTGTGATGGCAAAAAGGTATTATTAGCAATAAATTTTTTTTTTTATTGCTAATATCATCACAAATATTCAAAATTCTTGAGGTGACTTTTAGAATATCCTATCCATCGCAATGACCGATCATTATAGGTGTTAAAGTATTACAGCTTCTTAGAAGTTTCTCCTTCTAGGACTACTCCAAACTCCTTAAGCATAAGAGTCAAATAGATCCCATAGGACAAAGATGGCTTTGCAAGAGAAGTTGCCTCCTGCATAACTTTAATCATGAGGCTTGAAAGGTTGAAAGGGATTTCTCAGATAATATGATGCATAATAGTAACATCCTTCTCGGTGACAATCAAATTAGCCAACCCTTGGAAGAAAAATTCTGGCAATCATATGATGTAGGAGTCTCATTTCCATAGATAATTGCCTTGCCAATATCTCCTCAAACTGTACAACAACCTCTCTATCTAACACAATCCACAATCCACTACACTTATCTTCTAACTGATCTGAACCACTAACTGGTGTTTTGAGGAGGTGTAATTTTAAGTTTTTTTACTTTAGACTCAATGCTGTTGAATCCAGCTTTAGCATTTTCATAGAATTCTCGAGCTAAGTTGGGATTAGTGGGTAAGACTAAAATGCACAAGTATTCCTAACCTAGGGTTTTAATCTTTCTTCCTATCTCAAATCCTTCTTTTTTCAAAAATTGAAGGTCTACTTTTCTTTCAATAGTCACTAACCTTGTTAAGAGTAGAATCACTTGGTCGGAGAGGAAGGAGGAGGAGGTGGTGGTGCTAGCTGTGGTGGAGGTGGAGATGGTGCTCATGGTTATGGAGGTGGATGTGATGGAACTTCAGATCAGGAGGATGGGGGAATAACTTTTCTACTGTCTATTTCCATCCGAGGATCTGACCTAAACTTTATTCTTCTTTCCTTCATGGAAGATGTGGGTGAGCTCTTGGTTGAGGGTGTTGACATGGCCTCTTCACCGATTATGCTAGCTACTTTTTCAAAGCCATTGAAAGACCAAATCCCACCAAAAATAAACTAGAAACAACAATGAAGAATAAGATTTGGTGGGGCAAGGATTTTGGAAAAGGGATGACCAAGAAAATAGGAATGAAATGATGAATGGGGTCCCTTAGGGCTTCCAATTAAAAAAGGGTCCTGACATTTGGATCGACTAAGTTCTCAGGTTAGTCAGCTTAGAGTGGGCCGACTAAGATTTTAGGTTAGTTGGCTAACGATGGGTCAACTAAGGTTCTAGGTTATCCAACTCAGAGTAGCATGAAAATAGTTTTAGAATTAGGATTTTTAAAAATGATGCAATCAATCATACCTCATTTAATGCTTATCAAAATCAATTAAATTGACATTCATAAATATATTAAAATATATATTGAAATCTATTTAAATTTAATAAATTAAACCACATAAAAGTAATTTGAATAGAATCAACCAAATCAACTATAAAGATAATAAAGGCCTAATTATTTTCAAATCATATAAATTTTTTCTTCATTTAAAGGCTTAGTAAAAATATCAGCAATTTGATTATTATAGAAATAAATGCAAGTATAATATCACTATGTTGCACATGATTTCTAATAAGATGCAAAATTTCTATATTCTTTAATCTACAATGCTAAATTGGATTCTTAGTTAAACTAATAGTACTAGTATTATTACATTTAATAGAAATTTTGCTACAAGTAATATCAAAATCTTCTAATTATTGTTTGATCCATAAGATTTGAATATAATAACTTCTAACTACAATGTATTCAACTTCCGCTATAGATAATGTTATTGAATTTTATTTCTTACTAAACCAAGAGATTAAATTAACATCTAGATATTCATAAGTACCACTTATACTTTTTCTATCTAATATATATCTAGTCAAATCAGCATCTGAATGACCAATTAAATTCAAAAAAGATTGCTTAGAATACGATACATCAATATTTTAAGCATCAATCAAATATTTAAAAAAAATTTTAACAGTGATTACATGTGATTCTTTAGAATAAGATTGATAATCAGAACACATGCATATGTTGAACATAATATTAGGTCTACTTATTATTAAGTAAAGTAAAGATCTGATCATACCTCTATAAAACTTAGAATCCACTGCTTTACCTATTTCATCTTGATCAAGTTTACAATTTAAGCTCATAGGGGTGCCAATGCCCTTGACATTCTACATACTAAATTTTTAAAATTTTCTTTGTATATTTACTTTAGTTGATGAAGATCCTCTTATTTGATTGCTTGATTTAAAGTTCAAGAAAGAAAGTTAATTCTTCCATCATATTCATCTCGAACTTTTCCTATATTGATTTTGCAAATTCTTCACACAAAAGCTTACTAGTAGCACCAAATATTATGTCATCAATATAAATTTAAATAATTAAAAAATCATTTGATTTTCTTTTGATTGAAAAAGTTGCATTAATATTTTCTTTTTTAAAATCATTTTCAAGTAAAAACTTACTCAAATGATCATATCATGTATGAGAACCTTGTTTTAAATCATATAAAGCTTTGTTTAATTTAAAAATATGAATAAAAAATTTATGATTTTCAAAACCTAAAGGTTGTTCTATATAAATTTCTACCAAAATCTATCTATTTAAAAATATACTTTTAACATCTATTGAAAAAGCTTAAAATCCATAAATATACAAAAGCTAAGAGCAATCTAATAGCTTCAAGTTTAGCTACTAATGTAAAGATTTCATCAAAATTAATTTCTTCTTCTTGATTATAATCTTGTGCAATTAATCTAGCATTGTTTCTAATTACATTGCTTTGCTCATCAAGTTTATTTTGAAAAACCCATTTTGTACCAATAATAGAATGATACTTAGGTCTTTCAATTAAATTCCAAAAATTATTTCTTTCAAACTAATTTAATTCTTCTTATATAGCAATAAACCAATTAGCATATTTTCATCTTCAAAAATTGTTTTAGATTCAACATGAGAAATAAATACAAAATGATTTAATGGTTTTCTAATTAATGCTTCGTCCTTCTACTTTGAGATGGATCATCTATAATGAGTTCTTTAAAGTGACTATGAGCATACCTCCATGATTTAGGTAAACCATGTGTACCTTGATGTGTAGTGGTTGGTAGTTCATGAATTTTTTTATTCTATTCTTTTTGTTCTTGCTACTTTTCTTCTTGGTCTTGTGATGGAGTGTCTTCTAATGGCATTTCCTTCATCTGCTTTTCAAGAGTACCTACATCATCATCTATATCTACTTCTCTTGAGTACAAAATATTAGTCTCATCAAATATAATATGAGTGAATTCTTCTACAACAAGACTTTTTCTATTAAATACTATATATACTTCACTAAATGAAGAGTAATTAAGAAAAATGCCTTCATTGGATTATGTATCAAACTTACCTAGTTTATCTTTACTATGAATTAAAATAAAAAATCGACAATTAAAACTTTGAAATAAGAAATATTTGATTTCTTTTCTTTGTAAAGCTCGTAGAGGGTTTTCTTTAAAATAGGTCTAATCAATGTTTAATTTAGCATATAGCATGTAGTATTTATAGCTTCTATCAAAAAATACTTTGGTTGGTTGCTTTCACAAAGCATGGTTCATGCCATCTCTTATAAAGTCTTATTTCTTTATTTTACTATCCCATTTTGTTGAGGTATCCTAGGTGCAAAAAAGTTATCTTCAATCTCATTTTTCAAAACAACATTTGTTAAAAAATTAATTTTTAAATTCCATAGCGTGATCATTTCTAATTTTCAAGACATTATAATTCTTTTCATTTGTAATTTCTTAAACACTTTTACAAATGCTTCAAAAGCTTCATCTTTATATGCAAGAAATAAAACCTAAGTAAATCGAGAAAAATCATCAAGAATAACAAAATCAAATCGTTTGCCACCAGGACTAGTAGTCTTGATAGGTTCAGACAAATCCATATTCAATAGTTCTAATGGCCTAATAGTTGAAAGAACATTCTTTGATTTAAATGAAGATATAGTTTGTTTACCTAATTAATATATATTACAAACCTTATTCTTTTTAAAATTATTTTTTAGTAAACATCTAACCAAATCATTTCTAATCAATCTAGCAATAGAATCCATGCTTACATGATCTAGTCTACTATGTCAAATACAACTAGCTTTATTGATCTTGGCATTCATAGCAACGAGACATTCTATGTTGTCTTTGTAAAGATCATCAACATCTATCAAGTAAATATTTTCACATCTTTTTCTATGAATTTAATATCATTATTGGTGGAACTAGTCACAATGAAATGTAAGGATTTAAAAGAAACATCAAAACCTTTATCATATAATTGACTAGTGCTAGGTAAATTATATATTAAACCATGAACAAGTAAAGCATTTCAATATAAGTGGTAGGAGTTTATGTTATCGAGATCAATATTTTTGTCTTTACTATTATCTTCAAAAGTAACAAGTACTCCATCTTTGGCTTTAAGAGAGATAAATTGAGATTTATCTATGATCATATATCTTGAGCATCTACATCTAGATACCACTTACTTTTTATCTCTAGGGATACCAGATACATCTGTAAAATATGAATCAAGTCTTTTTAGGTATCTAAGTTTTCTTGAGTCTAGTTATAATAGTTTTTTTTAGAATCTAAATTTGCTTCACCTTGGCATTTCTAAATTTAAACACATTACCATCAATAGATTTATAACCAATTTTATTATATTTAAAAGAAGTAATAAGATGCCTTTCAACTATGGTTTTACAAACATATTTTTCAAAAAAAATTGTTTGTTTGAAGTATTAAAACCTAGCCCAACTTTATCAAAAATATTTTTTTTATTTTTTCAAAAATATTTACAAATTTTGAAAGTTAAGAGTAAATTTATCAACAATAGATTTTAATTTATCAACTTTAAAAAAAAAACTTTTATTCTTCAAATCATTTTGTTCTTTTAAAAGATTTTTCTTTTCTTTTTGAAAGTTTCTTTTTCTTCAATTAATGAATAATTTAACTTTCAAAGTTCTTTGTTTGTAAGAGAAAATATCTTGAAATCATCAAGCAACTCATAAAAAATATCATGCAGCTCATCAAAAGTACAATCATTACGATTTACCTCATCTATATGCGCCATAAGGCAAAGATTTATTTTTCTTCTTTGGATTCTTCTTCTTCTTCAAAGCTTGTGTCTTTATCATTGTTTCAAATAGCCATCATTGTCTTCTTTTTTTTTTTGAACTTTTGAAGGACTTTTTAAGTAGGGACAGTCGGCTCTAAAATATCAAGATTTTTTACATTCATAATATAGCACCATGATGAATATATTAAATATGATATAAAAAGTATTAGAATCTATGCTATCTTATTTTTTTTATTTTATATTTGATATTTTTTATAATTTTTTTAAAAATAATTAATTATAAAGATTTCACTGTAAATTAACCAAAAATGATCCTCCAATATATGCAGATGAAGCTCCGGTCTAAATTCAAGTTTATCAAGTACACGACATCCGAAGATATATGGATGTGGGCACACAAGAAGGAGAGGGTGTATAGAGCACTAATACAAAGAAAAAAATTATTTTTTTTTTGGATGAAGTAGATGTAGGCTTTAGCTTTAGCAATTAATGATGGGGCCGAAGTATTTAATGCTTAAAAGTTGTGGGCTTTAGATGATTCTTTGAAGAATGGAAGTTGAGCTTTTATGGGATGCTGAGTTTTTGGCATGAACGTAAATGCAAAAGAATGCACATCAGGTGGGACCTAGCTATGGTACGCAAACGCAAAAGAAGGTGCTGGGAAGGAAAGGTTGGGCAATTAAAGGACTCAGGCGGGCGCGGGCACACGGCAACGAAGAGCATGAAATTTGCAAGCGGGTGAGATAGGGATTTAAGAAAAAAAAATATATTTAATTTTTTTTTTAAAAGAATTTGTGTTAAATGGTAACTCTTTCTCTTATCTTATCTTTCATCCTCTTCATCTCATCCATCCAAACTTTCTTATCCCTTCAATCTTAACCATCCATTCTTTTAAGATCATCCTTTCATTGGTCTCACATCTAAAATATACAAAATTCTCCTCCCTCCTAATACCTATAAATAAAGTCTAATGTCTCCATACTACAACTCTTGTAGGAGCTCGTGTGACAGACGGAAATATCTATCTTTAAAATTTTTATCTATTTTGTTCTCACTTTTTTCCATCCTTCTAATACACGAGAAGAAGAGTTAGCCATGGGAAGGTTGGCTAGAGAAGGTTTTATTTTTTATTTTCTTGTTTCAACTTCAAGCCCTATTAATGGCTTCGAAGTTAAAAATCTTTTGTTTGAAATAAAAATTTTTATCAGTAATAAAAATTAGTTCTTTTTTCATCAATTTAATTTTTATAATTTGTAATCCTTTTATATACAACAAATAGGATAGTTTAGAATATTCCTACATTTAATTCTTATAGTTTTTAATTTTAGTACTAAGATAGTTTATTTTTCTTGCTAAGCACTAGAATAGTTTATTTTTATAATTTTTTAATTTTTATAATTTAAATTTCAGCAAGTAGCATAGAATTTAATTTTAAATAATTTTAATGCTTCAATTTAAATTATGCTGGCTAAGCAATCTCTCTAGGGTTTGCAATAAAGTTAAACCATGATTAGAAACTCTTTCTTAGGATTTTTCCTTGGTTTTTATTTTTTTAGAGTTTTTCTTTCTTCAAGCTTCTTGCCAAGAGACTTGATGAACTATCATTGAGTTTCAATCCCTTTATAATCCATGTTTGAATCAGTGCAAGAAGAATAATAGGTAGAAGACCTATAATTTTTTTTAAATCATTTTCTCTTTTTCTTTGTGGAAAACTTTGATGAATTATTATTAGATCAGAGCCCCTTCATAGTCCATACATGGGTAATACAAGACAAATAGTTGAAAGAAGAGTTTCTTAATTAGGTGAATGCTTGTTCATGCATTACACCTTAATCAAGGAACATCATAAAAGAAATCATAAAAAGGCTCTCTGATTCATTGGTATAGTGGATTCAAAAATTATAGATCTTTAGATTATTATTCTCTATAATTAATTTACTATTTAGTAGTAAGTAACTAACAATCTTTCCTCCTCTTTATTAAAGCTCACCTGAGCAAGGATTTGAATGCAATTCAAATATTTAATTCCTCATAGAATCGATCCATACTCGCTGGACGTGCTACTTTGCATACCGTGTGCTTGCAGTTACATTATTAAGACACATCAAGTTTTTGGTGTCGTTGCCTAAAAATTGATGTGTTTTAAAATATGCTCTAAATTCTTGTTCTTCGTGCTTTAGTTTAGTTTTTGTCTGATCTTTCTAAGTTTTTTATCTTGCTTTGTAGAAAATTGGTGAGTGTTGGAAATCAGGTATATAATCTAACCTTTTTCTTTAGTATACTAATTTAATCTTAGTTTATTATTAGTTTCTAATTAAAACTTGTTTATTCTTATTGGTTGTGCATAAGCATATCTAAACTATTTTAAGGGTATAAACTTAAATAAAATAAGATGAAAATTTTATCATCCTTCT
The DNA here is from genome assembly GCA_006176705.1 of Cocos nucifera. Classification (NCBI taxonomy): domain Eukaryota; kingdom Viridiplantae; phylum Streptophyta; class Magnoliopsida; order Arecales; family Arecaceae; genus Cocos; species Cocos nucifera. The sequence goes on along the minus strand of QRFJ01000745.1, from coordinate 93,150 downwards.
TTAGCCCACAAATAAGTTTTCTCATTTGCATTAATCCTAATCCTTAAATAAAATCAATTAGATATCAACCCTAGGAACATCCGAGCTCATTAAGACAAGAAAATCCAAGAGTTGAACTGGATTCAAGTTGGTTGGCCTATCGGTATATATCTAGGAAAGTGGTTTGTGGGATAATTAGGCCCGAAGAAAGGTGGTTTATAATTGATTTCATTTGCTGACTTGGCTAATTTAATTGGTATCTAAAAAAAGTAATTGAAGGACTTCCACCGATCTTATAGTTACCTGGCCAATTTGGTTAATCGATTTTGAACTTCGAGTCCTCGAAGGCAACCTTGGCAGTTAGGAGCTATCTAGAATTAGGATAACCTAGAATAGATTTTGCTTAATAAGTGTTCAAAAAATCAAAAAAAAATCTTCACTAATTCTTCTCACTCTTCTCTTTTGTCTCTAGATTTAGGACTTCTTAGAATTCATCTTTAGAACTCTTTTCTTATCTATCTTCCTTTTCTCTTTTCTTTAAAAAAAATTAAAAGAAAAAACTATATGTAATTTTGATCTTTTATTAAAATCTAAATTTTTTTTAAAAAATTTTAAAAATAGAAAACAAAGTGAATTCTCCACTTTTCTCCTGGAGAAGGATTTTGGGTCAACTAATTAGAATTGATTCAATTCCTCTGTCAAGTCTTAAAGTCACTAAAATGAAAGAAACCAATCAACCCCAGACCCTTAAGGATTTATATTACCCAGTTGGGTCCGTCCAATCTTTTTGCATCATGTTACCTCAACCTACTATAAATAACTTAAAAATTAAACCTCAAATGATTAATATACTTTCAAAATTTACTGAAATAGAAGATGCATATATATTCATTAGGAAATTTGAAGAGTTTTGTGCAACCATGAGGCTACAATACAACTTTTTGAGAATGAGATCAAACTGAAACTAATCAATTTTGTCCTTAAAGATAATGCCAAAATGTGGCTATATAGCCTGTCGAATCAATCTATCATGACTTGGGAGGGCTTTGTAAGAGTGTTTCTAAAAAAGTACTTTCTCCATCATAAAATAGCTAGAATTAGAAATGAGATAAACCAATTGTTAGATATATGTGCCCTAGAAGCCAGAATTGGCTGATACTTGTAATACACTTCTAGGGGTAAAATTATAATTTTGACTAATATCAATAAAATGGGTTATCTTCTATCACATATGTGTATTTAGTGTCTGTGATACATCCTTTGAGTTAATGGTAATGATAATTCATATTTTCAACAGTTGAAAATTTAAGACATGAATAACCATTATTAACTCATAAAATGCTTCCGACCATAGGATCATCATGAGGATGATGATTGATCCAAAAGATTGGTGTACAATCGCTTCTCTTTAGTAGATGAGTCTTGAGTCTACGGTATGGAGACACCGGAGTGAGAGTATAGATACTCGTTAGAGAATGAGGGCACTGAGCGTGACCACCTCGAGTAGTCATTAGGGAGTCTACCTTCTCGTCAATGACTGACTCGATGCTGCAGTAGTGTATCTGATTCTTTGACCTGAGATGCATCGATAGTTCACCTTGAGGGTGTTATAGTTTGACTACACCATTACTCGATCTCCTAGCCATTCGAAATCCTAAGGTGTATGTTGGCTATAGCATGTTCATTGTAGGAACTGGATAGCATTAAGATGGAATCTATCTATCTCGGTGATAGAGGAGCAGCCCTATGAGAATCAAGTCTAGAAGCCCATAGCCATAGCAGAGTGAAATAATAGAAAGAGTTTCTATTTAGCCTTTCACACCGAACTTGAATCGAATGATTACATCATATGACAGAAACTAGGGTTTGACGAGTTCACCTTAACCCTAATCTGATCGAGGCTCAAGATAGAAGAACTTAATCACATAGGTAGCTGCACCAAGAGGTTCACATTCAGCTCTGATGGGTTGCCACCATATACTGCTAGGTATTACTGGTGAATTTTGGGAGCAATTAGAATGATTTAGATGATCAATCATTCTAGCTATTCGAATCAAAAGAGTTCTGATCCATCGAAAGGAGTTTCGATGATGTCGATGATAGAGATCATGACATATTCCATTACCATATAGAACTGAATCTAACTGGATCACACAAATAAGGGTTTGAATCTGATGATCATTAATTGAACTGATCCAGTTCAATTGATCTGAATGAGATTCAATTAGATTCAAGAAAATCATGCTAGCACTCGATTGAACCTAACGTTCTTCTTTTGCTATCATAAATAGTTGTCCTGACTGAGCCAAAGAAGTTTGTGCTCGATCAGAGGCCTTCACTCAGTCTGACTGGAGCTTATCAAGGTTGTCTTATTTTGTAAGATATTATCTGCCATTTTTGGTCACCTGCCATTTCTCGTTCTTTGACTTTGGTCAAAAGTTGACCTTTGACTGGTCAAATTTTGACCACAGATACTTTGACTTTTGTTCATGTGTCACGCACCTATTAGAAAGCTGGTGGGGGTTTATCCCCCTGCCAGAACCTGGCAAGGAGGAGGGCGCACGCCACCCTTGGCATGCGCCCAATTTGGAGGAGCCCAGGAGTCCCTATTGGACAGGGACTCCATTCCTTTTTAGATTTCGATTAGAGTTCTCCTAAGAATCAACTTTGACTAATCTTAGGCACCATCTAAGGAAAAATCCAGGGGACTCTATTCCCACCGATCAGATTTAGATCTAATTTCATAAAAAGTTATGATTGGTTGGGAAGAAGAGGAGTTGGATCATAGACAGTCTATAAATAAGACCCTGCGCCCAACTCAAAGATTGATTGAGAAAATTTCCCACGCCCAAGGCCTCCTCCCTCTTCCTCCTCCACGCCAACTTCTCCCTCTCCTCTCCACACCCAAAAGTATTTTGGGTTCTTGGTTGGTGCAATCCAGATAAGAGAAAGGTGACTGAAAGCTAGAAGGCTATGCTGCTGCAAAGGACAACTACTGATCTTCAAAAGATGTTTTGAAGATCCTCCAGTTCAGATCCAGATCTGATTTTTAGAGACATGATAAAGAAGAAGTGGATCTCCAGATCTAGCCTAAGTGGATACCGGTAGAGGCCAGGCACTTGCGTGGCTAGATTCAGAACCTTCCACTGCTTACAAGATCATCAACGGATAATAGGATTACCCACTTCAAGGTAAATTAAATTTGATTTAATTTATCTAAATTTATTTTAATTATTAAAATAATAAAAATTAGATCTAAAATATTTTAAATCTAATCTAGATCAAAGAAAAAAAATTTTAAAATATATCTCTTAATCTGATCAGATTTGAACGAACCTGATCCAAAAAATCAGGATTTTCCTTCAACTGATATCAGAGCCAAGATTCTAAAGTATTTAGATTTAATTTTAAAATTTATTTTAATTAGAAAATAAGTAATTTTAGATATCACATGAGATGTGATCAAATCTGAAATCAGAAAAAATTAAAATTAAATGATTTAGATCTAAGATTAGAAAATATGCATGACTAGTTCTAAAATAGAATAGTTCTATAGAATAGTCTTGCATGTTTTCAATTTAATTTGATTAAATTATATTTTAGATTTATTTATTTACTATTTTTTGATATTATAATAGTTATAATAATATCTAAAAAATAATAAATAAAAATTATTTAATTTTAAACATCATATGAGATATGATTGATGCATGTCTAGACTAGTTGTAGAATAGTTCTACATAGTTATCTAGATTAGAATTTATTTTGATTAGATTAATTTAAATCTAATTTTTTAGATTATTATAAGATAATTTAGATCTGAAAATATGCATGATTCGATACATGAGATGTATGCAAAATATGCCATGATTAGATCTAATTTGTATATGAGATATATGATATAGATCTAAAACTATTTTGTAGTATTGCATGTTCCTGATTAAGGCATTCCTCTTGGCCGTCCGGTCATAAGAACAAAGAAGGGTTTAAAGGCCCTCTCCTTCCATCTGATGGGGTGTTCTTATGACGTGTAGGAGAGCTGTGCGTTCGTCCTTAATCAAAAATCCAAAACTTACTTTCTGCAAAACCCTAGATCCTGAAACCCTAGGATTTATTATGCATATTTTGTTTATGAACCCTACTTAATTAAAAATTAAGATTATGAAATATTAATTAGGTCTAAAATTGAGAATTTCAGATCTAAGATATATTCATAATACTGGGTTCGGGCTTGGGTAGCTCAATTAGGTCTAAGCGGTTGATCAAATCGAATCAAGAGTTGGTTAGATGGGATCAATAATGCTTAAATTGATCAGCCTAATAGGATTAAGTCTGGGTCAAGATCGAGTCACGATCAAGCAAGACCTAATTAGGCTCAGAGGTTAGAGTCTGGATTGTAGGCTAACCCAATTGGTTCTGACTCAACAATTTGGTGTCTAAGGTAAGTTTGGCACATACGACCGACTGATTTTTAATTGGGAGCTACTCGACCTAAATGCGTTCTTGTACGAGTTAATGGCATATCCCTTCCATCGATCTCACTTACCTGGCCATATCTGTTGACACAGTTCTGATCTGAGGTGGTCAATAATCCTGAGCTAACCCATGCCACTAGGTTAGTCATAATTGTTATGACTATGACAAGTCTAGTTTAAAGAGACCTGAATCAATTCTTCCTAAGAAAAGATTAAGTCTGAGGTCTTCCACCATTGTAGATGTACGGGCCCTTCCTGAGGTTGATTGTTCTCGGCTGGATACAGTGGCTCAGTTGCACCGGAAAGATGCAACCATGTCTATTAGGCATTGGATGCTATGGGCTGGAGGATGAGTTGGGCTCAATATTCTGGATACGGTGAGAGACTCAATTAAAAATTCAGTCTGTGCAAATGGTGGGTCTGACTTAACTAAGGAGTGGATCAATGAACATGCTCCTCTACCACCGAGGTAATAGATTCCATCTTGATGCTATCCAGTTTCTACAATGAACATGCTATAGCCAACATACACCTCAGGGTTCCATATGGCTAAGAGATCGAGTAATGGTGTAGTCAAACTATAACACCCTCAAGGTGAACTGCCGATGCATCTTAGGTCAAAGAATCAGACACACCACTATAACATCGAGTCAGTCATTGACGAGAAGGTAGACTTCCTAATGACTACTCGAGGTGGTCACGCTCAGTGCCCTTGTTCTCTAATGAGTACCTTTACTCTCGCTTCAGTGTCTCCACACCGTAGACTCAAGACTCATCTACTAAAGAGAAGCGATTGTACACCAACCTTCTGGATCAATCACCATCCTCGCGATGATCCTATGGTTAGGAGCATTTTATGAGTTAATAATGATTACTAATGTCTTAAATTTTCAACTCTTGAAAATATGAATTATCATTACCATTAACTCAAAGGATGTATCATAGATACTAAATACACATATGTGATAGAAAATAATCCATTTTGTTGATTTTAGTCAAAATTATAATTTTGCCCTTAGAAGTATATTACAAGTGTCAGCCAATTCTGGCTTCTAGGGCACATATATCTAACAATCTCCCACTTGTCCTAAAGTCAATTGGCTATAAGTCTAAGTTCCATCTTTCCAAGGTGGGCTTCGATCTTTTACTGGCCCAACGACTTTGTAAGTGGGTCTGCCACATTGTCTATGGAGTCAACTCTCTTGACCTCGACGTAATTCTTCTCAAGATAATCATAGATGAGGTGGTATCGTCACTCAATGTGCTTAGATTTTTTGTGAGACCTCGGCTCCTTAGCAAGGGCTATGGCGCCATTGTTGTCGCAATACAGAGGAATGGCATCTGATGGCATTACTCTAATTTCTACAGCAAACTTCTTGCACCAGAATGCTTCCTTCGCAGCCTCTGATGCAACGATATATTCTACTTCCATGGTGAAATCTGCTATCATGATTTGCTTGGAACTCTTTCAGCTGACAGCATACCATTGCACACAAATAGACTCTCAGATGTCAACTTTCGATCATCTACATCGGATATGAAATTCGAGTCTGTGTATCCCTGAACTTGGAGTTCTCCATTATCAAAGACCAACATCATATCCTTAGTTCTTCTCAAGTACTTAAGGATACATTTTACAGAAGTCCAGTGTTCTTCATCTGGATTTGACTGATATCTGTTTGTGACATGATAAGTGGTAAAAATATACTAATAAAAGTATTAAATTATAAAATAAATTAATCTATTTTATTAAAAATTAATACTTTTATTAATCTTATGTAGGAAAGAAAGCTACCAATGTGAAGATTTTATTTTTCTAGTTCTGATGAAAAAAATTTCAAGCAAAACGGACTTCAAACGAGCCCAAAATCGAATTTCAAAAAAAAAAAAAAAACTATAGATGCAACGCTGACGTCAGGATGACGTCAGCATTTTTTGCGGTGCATGGTGGACTACCCTTCGGGAATTTCACAGCATAAAGAGCGCACTGATTGGTTGAAGAATGCGGCAGTCCATGCAACATCGGGCTCGCGCACGATCCATGGAGGGCAATTTAGGAATTCTGGCTGATCCAACGGGCGGTTTTCACTGAAGCTTGATCGGACGGACGAGAAGAAGGCGCTGATGGACGGCATCCGCAGCTCCCGATCGAGATCCAACGGCTGAGATTCATTTCGACGTAAAACTAAAGATCTGAAGGCTTATTTCAACGCGATCGGATGGCCCAGATTTGATCCAACGGTTGATCCAATGGCTGATATTAAATCCGACTTGATCTGGGTTATTTTAAGGAGTTTTTGAGTGGTTTTTGGACCGTTTGATCACCATCCAATGGCCAGAATTATCCAGATCTTAATTTGAGTTGTTTTGGGAGTCTTAAACCTAATTTTTGATGGATTTTGGGGGAAAATCAAATTCTTTATCTATAAAAACCTATGGTTGTCGTGAAAAAAAAAAGATGAATTAGAGAGAGACAAAGAGAGAGACGGGGAGAAAGAGAGAGAGGGAGAAAGAGAGAGAGAAAGAGAGAGGAGAGAGATTAAAAAAAAGTGATTTGTGAGAAAATCAAAAAGAATTTTTGATTTTTCTTCGACGATCAAGACATCGATCAAGGAGCCTCTTCTTCTTCGCCAAGTTCTCCACATCAAGAGCAGCAGACAATCAATTTCAGCAATCAAACAGTCTAATTTCTCTATGCTTTTTATTTTATTTGCTATTTTTGAATTTGTTATCATGAACTAAATTTTATTTTACTAAGGCTAAGGTGTAGCCACTCTTTTGATGCAATATTCAGTGTGATTTATTTTTAAATTTTATTCATGAGGAGTATATAAATCTGATCTTAATGCTTTTAGATTACTGGCCATCTTCTAATTGATCTGATGAACATAGATGTTACGGACCAAGTACATCTATGTTAATGCTTCTTGATTATATACCTTGTATTATGAATCAAATTAGAATTCATATGCATGCAGGAAATTTTAGTGCGCTTTGGACGCAGCGTATTTTAATTAGAGGGTTTCACAAAACCTAATGCATTAATATTTATTTAAATTACACCTGGACCAAAGGATAATTAATAAATATTAATAGTTTTGCTATGCCTGGACCAAAGGATAGTGAATAAATTAGGAGACTCCACCGTCACATGAAATAAAATTAATCTAAAAATCTGAATATTGTATTGACTGAGTTGGTGAACCGATTGCCTTAGTAATCCATTGCTCTTGAATTTAAAACCCTAATAATTTACACTCTCTCTATTTAATTAAAAACTTTTAATTATTTTTTTTATTTTTTTTAATTTCTTATTCTCATAAATCGATCTTCTAAATAAAGCATAGGAAAGAGCTTTTCAGTACTTATTTTCCAATCCTCTAGGGACGATACTCTACTCATTCACTTTATTACTTGATCGACTGGTGCACTTGCCATAGCTATAAATTAGCACGCATCAAGTTTTTGGCACCGTTGCCGGGGATTGTGTCTAAAATAATATTAAAATTTTGATCCTAGCTTTACTTTAGAAATTTATTTTTAATTTTTATTATTAAAAAAAAAAAAATTTAGTGCATGACACGTACTGGACATAGTAACTTACTACCTTTAGATCCAGAAATTGAAAGAACCATTAGAAGACTACAACAAGAGAGAAACATGGCAGCTGAAGATCCTAACGACATCAATCTAGGATTGGATATGGCGACTGAAGGACAGCATGAAGCTATTCGACCAGTACATCATCCATTAAATGATTACATCACACCATCTATAGCCGATGCAGCTTCGAGCATCAGGAGACCGCCTGTACGAGCAAACAACTTCGAAATAAAATCGGCGATGATCCAGATGATTCAATCAACTGTCCAATTCAGTGGACACATGCATGATGATCCGAATGCCCATATTTCTAATTTTCTTGAACTTTGTGATACTTTTAAAATTAATGGGGTGTCGGATGATGCTATTAGATTAAGGTTATTTCCTTTCTCTTTATGGGATAAAGCTAAAAATTGGCTTCATTCTCTTCCTGCAGGTTCTATCACAACTTGGGATGTTCCTAGCCCAAAAATTCTTAGCCAAGTACTTTCCACCTTCCAAAACTGCTAAGATGCGCAACGATATCACTTCTTTTATGCAGATGGACATGGAGACACTATATGAGGCTTGGGAGCATTTCAAGGAACTGCTGAGGAGATGTCCACATCATCAACTACCCGTATGGCTTCAGGTACAAACTTTCTATAATGGTTTATCTCCTACTAATCGATTCTATGATTGATGCAGCAGCAGGAGGAACCATTAATCAAAAAATGGAGGAAGAAGCCTTCGATCTGATCGATGAGATGGCATCAAATAGCTATCAATGGCAGACAGAGCGCATGATGCCAAAAAGACTAGCAGCTGTGCAGGGAGTAGATTGCGTGCCAACCTTTACTAGCTGAAATTGCAGCCCTTAGAGCCGAAGTCAACAACTTAAAGGGAACAGCTATGCATGTTCAGAGCATTACTTGTGACCTGTGTGGAGGAGGACACGATACGAGCAATTGCCAGACAGGTAATCCTTTTGCTAAAACAACTGATACAGCTAATTATATTGGTAATTTTTTCAGGCCGCAACAAAACAATCCCTACTCCAACACATACAATCAAGGGTGGAGGCAGCACCCAAATTTCTCATGGAGCAATCAAAATGCAGCACAACAGCCACCCCCGGGATTCCAAGTACCTGAAAAGAAGTCCAACATGGAAGAGCTGATGGTCAAATTTATGCAAAACCAAGAAGCAACTATAAAAAATTTGGAAGCCAAACTTAGGCAGGACCAAACAGCAGCAATTCGAAACTTGGAGATGCAAATAGGTCAAATGGCTAAGATAATCTCCGAGAGACCTCAAGGATCCTTGCCAAGCAATACGGAGACAAATCCAAGGGAGCAAGTCAATGCTATCACCCTAAGAAGTGGTACAAAGCTGGAGGAGCCACATCAGAAGAATGAGACTGAAGAGCCAACTACAAATAAGGAACCATCAACTCAAATTCGTCAGTCACCAAAACAACCAGCAGATGGATGGTCTCCAGGTATACGATTTGCTGATCCAAATGTGAAGCCCTACGTGCCGCCACTACCATTCCCAGAGAGACAAATACAGCATCCAGATAAGGAAATTTTCTAACTTTTTCAAAATTTTAAAGAATTTACATATTAATATTCCTTTTGTAGATGCTATTACTCAAATGCCCAGGTATGCCAAGTTTCTCAAAGAAATCTTAACAAATAAGAAAAAGCTGAAGGAGCATGAGAGAATAAATTTGAATGAAGAATGCTCAGCAATACTTCAAAATAAATTACCACAGAAGTTAAAAGATCCAGGGAGTTTTACTATCCCCTGCATTATTGGTGATTGTAGTTTTGATAAAGTTTTATGTGATTTAGGAGCAAGCATTAATCTCATGCCTTTTTCTATTTTCAGGAAGCTGGGTCTAGGAGAACCAAAGCCTACCACTATTACTCTTCAATTAGCCGACAGATCCATTAAATATCCAAGAGGTATAGTGGAGGATGTCTTGGTAAAGGTAAACAAGTTTATTTTTCCCTGTTGATTTTATTGTTCTTGATATGGAAGAAGATTATGATGTACCCCTTATTTTAGGGAGACCCTTTTTAGCTACTGGAGGAGCTTTAATAGATGTTCAACAAGAAAAATTAATTCTTAGAGTCCAAGATGAACAAGTTACTTTTAATGTTTTCAAAGATACTAAACATCCTGATGATAATCAAACTTATTTTTCTAATTGATATTATTGACAATCCATTATATGAGAATTCTGTAGAAAATAGGTTTGAGACTATAAAAGCGAGCAATGTCAAATTGAAAGAAGACTCGATCAAACATGAAAGTATTCCAATTGAAGTGGCACCGGATTGATCCACTTTAGAACTCAAAGAAAGTCAAGCTGAAGACTATAAATCAGAACTACTAGATAGGTTGTTTCTTTTCTTTTTAGTTTTGATCATTTTTTTTTTCTTTTATTTTTCAGTAATTTGTTGTTGCTCTTTTACTGCTCTGGTGTGTATTTTCAATTTTGCAGAAAAATCAATGAGAACTCAAGCAAAATTTCAAAGCTCCAAAGAACCAGACTGAACCAAATCAGGTGTATTCCTTCCTATCCTTTATTACATCCTTTATTTTTCTTTCTCCTTTAAGACAATGTAGAATAATTAATAAAAAAAAAAAAAAAAATCATGTGTCAAGAAGAAAATCTTGAGCAAGATAAACTGGATAAGTGATAAAAGATAGAATTATTTGCTAATGAATGTAAAGAGTTAAAGAAGTAGATTATTTGGTCAACTTTTAGCAAGCCTACTTAGGTCATTAAAAGATTATTAGCACTTTTTATTGCACATGCACACTAACAAGGCAAAGTAGGTATTGATTATAAGGCCAACTGAGGATTCAATTATCACTGAAAATTGGATAATTAATATACATTCTAATCAAAGAAACTTGAATTTAAGGAAAGAGCTACCTGCCTATAAATAAAGTGCAAAAGATAGAGTATATGTGGATTGCCCAAAGCCTAGTAACTGGGTCTCTGCACCTAGGTCAAGTGTGAAAATTCACGTAAAATGGTGAAGGAAAGGCCAGGATGCTCAGCACAGTAAAAAAAAAAAAAAAAAAAAAAAGAAAAGAAAAGGCAGTGTGAAAGCTACCTTAATTCATGAGTATAAAATTGAGAATGTATAGAAAATTGACCAAAATAGGTGATAAGAGAGGATACTTTTGTTCTTTTAATTTAATACTGAAATGCTAAAGTTAGTCATCACGAACACAAGTGCTATAGATCTTTGATGTACTCTAAGAAAGTTTTTAATTGTATTGACTGAAAAATTTGCTTCTGAAGCTCAATGCTTAGTTAGCAGTATTTTCTAAACTTTTTGACCTTTAATCCTAGATTTTATCTTTGTGATGGATAATCTTATTGAAACATGGTATTAAATAAAACATTGCTAAGGGACTAGCAATGACTAAGTTTGGGGGTGTGATAAGTGGTAAAAATATACTAATAAAAGTATTAAATTATAAAATAAATTAATCTATTTTATTAGAAATTGATACTTTTATTAATCTTATGTAGGAAAGAAGGCCACCAATGTGAAGATCTCATTTTTCTGGTTCAGATGAAAAAAATTTCAGGCAAAACGGACTTCAAACGAGCCCAGAATTCGAATTTCAAAAAAAAAAAAAAAAACGCCGACGCAACGCTGACGTCAGCATTTTTCGCGGTGCACGGATGGACCATCTGAAGGGTAATTTGGGAATTTCACAGCATAAGAAGCGCGCTCTGATTGGCTGAAGAATGCGGCGGTCCATGCAACACCGGGCTCGCGCATGGTCCACGGAGGGCAATTTGGGAATTTCTGGCTGATCCAACGGGCGGTTTTCACTGAAAGCTTGATCGGACGGACGAAAAGAAGGCGCTGATGGACGGCATCCGCAGCTCCCGATCGAGATCCAACGGCTGAGATTCATCCCGACGTTAAACTAAAGATCAGAAGGCTTCTTTCAATGCGATCGGACGGCCCAGATTTGATCCAACGGTTGATCCAATGGCTGATATTAAATCCGACTTGATCTGGGTTATTTTAAGGGGTTTTTGAGTGGTTTTTGGACCGTTTGATCAACATCTAACGGCCAGAATTATCCAGATCTTAATTTGAGTTGTTTTGGGAGTCTTAAACCTAAGTTTTTGATGGATTTTGGGGGAAAAAATCAAACTCTTTATCTATAAAAACCTATGGTTGTCGTGAAAAAAAAAAAGAATTAGAGAGAGACAAAGAGAGAGACGGGGAGAAAGAGAGAGAGAGAGAGAGAGAGAAAGAGAGAGGAGAGAGATAAAAGAAAAGTGATTTGTGAGAAAATCAAAAAGGGATTTTTGATTTTTCTTCGACGATCAAGACATCGATCAAGGAGCCTCTTCTTCTTCGCCAAGTTCTCCACATCAAGAGCAGCAGACAATCAATTTCAGCAATCAAACAGTCTAATTTCTCTATGCTTTTTATTTTATTTGCTATTTTTGAACTTGTTATCATGAACTAAATTTTATTTTACTAAGGCTAAGGTGTAGCCACTCTTTTGATGCAATATTCAGTATGATTTATTTTTAAATTTTATTCATGAGGAGTATATAAATCTGATCTTAATGCTTTTAGATTACTGGCCATCTTCTAATTGATCTGATGAACATAGATGTTACGGACCAAGTACATCTATGTTAATGCTTCTTGATTATATACCTTGTATTATGAATCAAATTAGAATTCATATGCATGCGGGAATTTTAGTGCGCTTTGGACGCAGCGTATTTTAATTAGAGGGTTTCACAAAACCTAATGCATTAATATTTATTTAAATTACACCTGGACCAAAGGGATAATTAATAAATATTAATAGTTTTGCTATGCCTGGACCAAAGGGATAGTGAATAAATTAGGAGACTCCACCGTCACATGAAATAAAATTAATCTAAAAATCTGAATATTGTATTGACTGAGTTGGTGAACCGATTGCCTTAGTAATCCATTGCTCTTGAATTTAAAACCCTAATAATTTACACTCTCTCTATTTAATTAAAAACTTTTAATTATTTTTTTTATTTTCTTTAATTTCTTATTCTCATAAATCGATCTTCTAAATAAAGCATAGGAAAGAGCTTTTCAGTACTTATTTTCCAATCCTCTAGGGACGATACTCTACTCATTCACTTTATTACTTGATCGACTGGTGCACTTGCCATAGCTATAAATTAGCACGCATCATTAATAAACATTTGATTTAATGCATGCGGAGGTGTACATCTTCTGTGAAAGTCCTAGCATCCTATTTTGGTCTATCCCTATAGACCTTAATTCCTTAGAATAAAGGATGCTTCACCTAGGTCTTTCATGGAGAATTTCTTGGACAACCATAATTTGACTATTGTCAACATGGAAATATCATTCCCAATAAGGAGGATGTCATCCACGTACAATATGAGGAAGACAACAGCACTCCCACTGACCTTTTTGAAAGACACATGGTTCCTCTTCATTTTTGATGAAATCAAAAAATATTTTGATCACATCATTGAAACTGAGTGTTCCAGCTCCGAGATGCTTGCTTAAGTCCATATATGGACCTTTGCAGCTTGCAAATCTTGTGATCAGTATCACTGGATGTGAAACCTAGCGGCTGTTCCATATAGATATCTTCCTCAAGATATCCATTTAAGAATGTCATTTTTACGTCCATTTGCCATATTTCATAATCAAAATAGGCTGCAATGGCAAGCAATGTGCGGATGGATTTTAGCATAGCCACTGGGGAAAAGGTATCCTGATAGTCAATGCCTTCGCATTGACTATAACCTTTTGCCACTAGTCTAGCCTTGAATGTCTCCACATTCCCATCTGCACCAATCTTTCTCTTGAAGATCCATTTACACCCAATAGGTACTATACCTTCTGGTGGATCTACCAAGGTCCAGACTTGGTTTGAGTGCATCGAGTCAATTTCTGACTGCATTGCCTCTAGCCATTTCTCGGAGTCGATATCTGATATCGCCTCATTGTAGGTTTTGGGATCATCACCATGAGCACCATTACCTACGAGGAATATTTTCTCTACTTTCTCTGAAATAATACCTAAGTATCTTTCAGGGGGATGGAAAACTCTTTTCGATCTACGAGGTGGAGGAGGTAGTGTTCTTATTGGCTCAACCTGATTTGGTTCCAATTGGTCCTTAGCTCGTTGTACTTGTGAGACTTTCTCATCAAGCTTAATCTGCTTTCCAATGCCGCTATCTTGAATAAACTATTTTTCAAGAAAGATGGCATGTCGACTCACAATCACATTGTGGTCTTCTGGAATGTAGAAATAGTATCCTAATGACTCTTTAGGATATCCTATGAATCGAGCTCTAAAGGACCTAAACTCTAACTTGTCCGCTTGTTGTCTTTTGACATGAGCCGGACAACCCCAAATTCTGAGATGACTCAGACTTGGTTTCTTACCGTGCCATATCTCATACGGTGTGGTAGGAACGGTTTTAGAGGGAACCCTATTCAGTAGATAAATTGAAGTTAACAATGAGTGTCCCCAAAGAAAATCAGGGAAGGTCTGTGAAGCTCATCATGGATCGGACCATATCCAATAGAGTCCGATTTCTCCATTCTGAAACCCCATTGAGTTGAGGTATTCCTGGTGGAGTCCATTGAGAGACTATGCCATTTTCCTTGAGATAGTCTAGGAATTTTTGGCTAAGGTATTCACCTCCTCGATCTGATCGAAGAACCTTAATGGGATTTTTCCAGTTTAGTTTTTCTACTTCATGTCTGAATTCTTTGAACTTTTCAAAAGCTTCAGACTTGTGTCTCATAAGATACACATACCCATACCTAGACAGATCATCGGTAAAGGTAATGAAGTAGACAAAATTGCCTCTAGTCGGCACATCAAATGGGCCGCACACATCAGTATGTACTAGGGCAAGGAGATCTGTGGCCCTCTCCCCATGTCCTACAAAAGGGAGTTTGGTCATTTTGCCTTGAAGATAAGATTCACAAGTTGGATATGACTCGAGAAGTCAACGGACTCAATAGCCCATTTTTCTCCAATTTGTTGATCCTATCTTCTGCTATATGACCTAATCTTAGGTGCCATAGATATCTATCATTTGGACTATCCCTAGGTCGTTTGGCATTCACATTTTGCTCGATAGTTAGAACAGGTACATCAATATGTAGCTGATAAAGACCATTAATAAGGAAACCATTTGCAATTTTATTTCTTTCATAAAGAATGTTACAATGGTCCTTAAAGAAGGTAATCACATAGCCTTCTAGTGCTAAGCATGAAATAGAAATCAAATTTCTGCTAGCTGCAGGCACATAATAACAGTCTTTCAAAACTAAGTCTAAATCAGATGGTAATCGAAGAGGGATATGTTCCCACGGCCACTGCAGCAACTCTTGCTCCATTATCGATGCGTAGGATCATGTCTCCATCCCTCAGCCTCCTGCTATCCTCAAGACCCTGCATGGAAGTGCACAGATGAGCACTAGAACCAGAGTCAAGCACCCAACTGGATGCAGAAGAAATCGTAAGGTTAGACTCAATAACGAGCATACCTCCAGAAGGACCTTCCTTCTTGTTCTTCAGGGTGGCCAGGTAAGTAGGGCAGTTCCGCTTTCAATGGCCGTCGCTGTTGCAATGGAAATACTTTCCTTTGACATCGGCCTTTCTTCTTCGGCTCTGCCTTCTTCTTCTTTGATCCTTCCACCTTCTGCTTTTTCACAGACTTCTTTTTCTTTCCATAAGACTTTCTTTTGGAAGAAGTCCGTTCCATAGCAAGAACTGAGCCTTTAGAACCTTTCATAGAAAGCTCAGCGGTAACCAGCATATTCATTAATTCGGCCAAGGAATTTTGAAGTTTATGCATGTGGTAATTCATGATGAATTGCCCATATGCATCAGTCAAGGATTGCAGAATAATATCGTTCTGTAGGATCCAAGTCTAACTTCACACCGAGCTTCTCAAGCTCTTCCATGTCCTTGATCATTGTCAGACAGTGATCTTGGACTGACTGCCCATCACGCATCTTAGCCTTAAAAAGTCATTTCGTGACTTGATATTTGGCTGCGCGACTCTGTTCACCAAACATCTCCTGCAGGTGAGCCAACATTTGGCGAGCAGTCCCGATATCTTCATGTTGGCGCTGGAGCTCATCAGACATCGAGCCCAACATGTAATATCTGGCCTTATTATCTTCGTCTATCCATTTTTCCAGAGATGCTCTCTGTTCAAGTAGATGGACGGGCTGGTAAGGTGGGAGGGTCCTGGTCCAATACATGGGTTAACTTCTCAAAACCCAAAACAATTTTGTAGTTTCTGAGCCAATCTTTATAATTGGGTCCGGTCAGTCTATGTGTGTCCAGGATACGTGCCAATGGGTTGGACGCAGACATTTTTCCTGTAGAGAGTCAAAGATTCTAGTTAGATACTGTAATTTTGACTTGACCAATTTGTTTAGGGATTTTATTTTTAAACAAATTAGCTCCCACTATTTTCTCGGATCCCTACACTCCCTCTGTAGAGATGCAAAAATCTTCATGATTAATGATTTCTAGTGGGTGGTGCGGTCTCACCAACTGACTCATCACCTCACCTAACAGTTATTGGTGATGGGTTAGCCAATGAGTGAACAACTCTTGTTCAATGATTCTCTAATCATGGTGCACCCAAACTTGGTCTCTAATTCATGAATCTCACCGTATCCTAGAATATTGATCCACTCCTTAGTTAAGTCAGACCCACCATTTGCATAGACTGGGTTCCTAATTGAGTCTCTCACCGTATCCGAAATATTGAGCCCAACTCATCCTCCAGCCCATAGCATCCAATGCCTAATAGACATGGTTGCATCTTCCCGGTGCAACTGAGCCACTGTATCCAGCCGAGAACAATCAACCCCGGGAAGGGCCCGCACATCTACAATGGTGGAAGACCTCAGACTTAATCTTTTCTTAGGGAGAATTGATTCAGGTCTCATTAAACTAGACTTGGCTTAGTCATAACAATTACTGACTGGTTTTTAATTGGAAGCTACTCAACCTGAATGCATTCTTGTATGAGTTAATGGCATATTCTTTCACCGATCTCACTTACCTGGCTATATCTGTTGACACAGTTTTGATCTAAGGTGGTCAATAATCCTGAGTCTAACCCATGCCACTTAGGCTTAGTCA
>QRFJ01000745.1:0-75897 GCA_006176705.1 Cocos nucifera | reverse complement strand
GATGGACTAGTGGTTTTGCATTCGCACATCTATTTCTTAGTTTATTATTATTATTTTTATTAAATATACTCCATATAATATCTTAACTACTTAAGTTTTCTATTTAAATCTGTAGCGAGTATTAGACTAATGACTCCCCAAATTAGGTGACTTTAGGGCATTAGGTGTAAAACATTCCTCGAACTTACTGACTCGAGTCAAACAGGCTATGGATTGAGACTTGGCTGTATAATAAGTTTTTTTTGTCTACTTTTTGATGCGGATATCATTGCTTACTTAGGCAATAAGACTCGATTACTTGGTGAAAAATCAATGTTTAAATTTTTTTATTGAAGAAACTATATGCATCAACATATCTCACTTATACCCATGGCCGACTCTCTTTAGATATTAATAGGGAAGGCTAGAAATGCTTAAAATTAATTTTTATTTTAGACTCAATCTTCTATTGAATTTTATCAATATGCAATCCCTTGATACTCTATAACTTATCTAAAGTATGCATCAAATGCTGCTAAAATGTCTAATGTTACTTAAGTTTGAAGCATAGTCAGGTATATGAATATCAATAAATTTATGAGTGCAAAGGTTCAAAGTAAAGTTCATCCCTCACCCCTTAACTTATTCTGCATTATCCTTAATGAAGTAAGAAAAATAGAAGATGCAATAGGTAAAAACAAGAAAGAATACACTGACTTGATGTGTCCTTAGTTCAATAAGGGTCTTTAGATGTTCTTGAGGATGCATATTTGGCTCTTCCTCCTAACTTATTTGACATTGACTTTACTAAAGTAAGACCTAAATAAACTGAAAAGAGAAATTTAAAATGTAAAGATATGGGTTGCCTTTCAGGAGCGCTAAGTTTAAAGTCTTTAGCCAGACTAAATACTGAAAATAAATCAATCGAGATATGTTGGTTCATAGAGAACCATGGCTTCCTTATTAGCTTTAGTAGGTAATTCCAAGAATGATTTTAATTGTTGACTATGCACTTTAAACACAGCACCATTACTTGAGTTCTTAATTTCTATAGTCCCATGCAGGAAAACTTTTTTAACTAAGAATGGTCCTGTCCATCTAGATCTCAGCTTTTCAGGGAATAGGTGTAATCTAGGATTGTACAAGAAAACTTTTTGTCCAGGAGTAAAAGATTTTCTAAGAATTACTTGATCATGGAACACTTTTGTTCATTTCTTGTACATCCTAGCATTTTCATAAGCTTTATTTCTAAGTTCTTTTAATTCATTAATTTGAAGCTTTCTATGATTTCTGGCTATGTCCAAGTCCATATTTAATTTCTTGATGGCCCACATGGCTTTGTATTCTAGCTCAACAGGTAAGTGACAAGATTTTTCAAACACAATCCTATAAGAAGACATTCCTAGGTTGGTCTTAAAGATGGTGTGGTATGCCTAGAGTGCATCTAATAATTTCAAAGACCAGTCTTTTCTATTGGCATTAATAGTTTTCTCTAGAATCTATTTGATTTGTCTGTTTAAAACTTATACTTACTCATTAGTTTGAGAATTATATGGTGTGGCCAACTTATGGGTGCTATTATATTTTTTCATTAATACAGCAAAGGGCCGGTTGCAAAAGTTGTCCCCAGTCACTAATGATTGCTCTAGGAGTACCAAAATGGGAGAAAATATTTTTTTTAAGAAATTTAATGATCACTTTACTATTTATAGATCTACAAGAAATAGCTTCTATTCACTTAAAGACATAATCGACAGCTACTAAAATATATTTATCTCCAAAGGAGTTTAGAAATAGTCTCATGAAATCAATCCCCCATACATCAAAAATTTTGACCACCAAGATTGGATTAAGTGGCTTCATGTTTCTCTTGATGATTCGATCCATTTGTTGGCATCGAGCACAACTTCTACAATACTCGTGTGCATCTCTAAATATATTAGGCCAATAAAATTCATATTGGAGAACTTTTGCGGCTATCTTTTTGGACGTGATGTGACCACTACATGCTTGGTCATGATAGAAAGATAAAATACTTCTAATCTTATGGTCTAGGACATACCTTCTAATGATCTGGTCAAAACATTGTTTGAAAAGGTATGGGTTATTCCAAATGAAATACTTCACTTAGGTGAAGAATTTGTGATTGTCCTGAGTAATTCAGTGGGAAAAAACTTTATCAATGGCTAAATAGTTGACAATATCAGCATATCAAGGTTCAGTGGATATGGACATGAGTTGTTCATCAAGAAAAACTCATTGATAGGTGATTCACTAGATGGTGCAACTATGATTTAGAATAAGTGATCAGCTACTGCATTCTCTGTTCCTTTTTTATCCTTGATTTTTAGATCAAATTCTTGAAGGAGCAAAATCCATTGAATTAAGCATCCCCTGGCATCTTTCTTTGCTAGGAGATGTCTAATAGCTGAGTGATCAGTATACATAATGGTGTAGGACCCAACCAAATAGGACCTAAATTTTTCAAGGGCAAAGATAATGGCTAGGAACTCCTTTTCCGTGATCGTATAATTAAGCTGCACATCATTTAAGATTTTACTAGCATAGTAAATAACTTTAGACAGCTTATCAATCTTTTGACCTAAAACTATGCCTACAACATGATTAGACACATCACACATAAGTTTGAAGGGTTCAGTCTAGATAGGCGGATGAATAATGGGAGCTGAAATGAGTGCCTTTTTAAGAAACTCAAAAGATTCTAGACACTCAGGAGTGAACTCGAATTTTATTTTCTTTGCTAACAAATTAGTCAACAGGCGAGCCACTTTGCTAAAATTGGCTATGAACCTTCTATAAAATCCAACATGTCCTAAAAAAGAATGAATTTTCTTGATAGATTAGGATGGTGGAAGACTCGCAATCAGGTCTACCTAGGCTTTGTCTGCTTTAGTTCTTTTTTTTGAACCTACATGGCCAAGAACTATGCCCTCTCTAACCATGAATTAGCATTTCTCCCAATTGAGAACTAAGTGCTTCTTCTTATATCTTTCTAGGACAAGTCTCAGACGATCTAAATATTCAGAGAATGTAAGGCTAAAGATAGAAAAGTCATCCATAAAAATTTTTAGAAATCATTCAATCATATCGAAAAAAATACTGATCATACATCTTTGGAAGGTTGCTGGTGTATTGCACAACCTAAAGAGCATGCACCTATAGGCAAAGGTTTCGAATGGACAAGTGAATGTAGTCATTTTTTGATCTTCAGAGGCTATAAAAATCTGATTATAGCCAGTGTATCCATCAAGAAAATAATAGAATTTTTTTTGGCTAATTTTTCTAACATTTGACCGATGAATGGCAAAGAAAAGTGATCATTCCTTGTTGTCGCATTTAATTTTCTATAATTTATATAGACCCTCCACCTCATTTGGATTCTAGTCGGGATAAGTTTGTTTTTCTCATTTTGGACCATTGTTACCTCAGACTTTTTGGGTACCACTTGCACAAGGCTTACCCAAGAACTATTTGAGATGGGATAAATTATTTCATTATTAAGTAATTTCAAAATCTATTTTTTGACTACATCTTTCATAGCAGGATTGAGTCTTCTCTAAGCATCTTTAGTTGGTTTAGCCTCTTCTTCTAGATGTATTCTGTGCTGGATTGTGAAAAAGCTTAGTCCCTTAATATCTGCCATAGTCTAGCCTATTGCTTCTCGATTTTCTTTTAGAACTACTAACAACTCCTCTTGTTTAGAATTTAGATCAGATGCAATAATTATAGGCAAGATTTTCATTGAATCTAAACAGACATACTTGAGATGCTTGGGGAGGGGTTTCAATTTTAATTTAGGTGCCTCCTCTATTGATGGCTTGGGTGATGGTTTAGCCATTTCCATGAGGTGTTCAGTTGGAGGTTTTCATTTTTGGCTAATCCTATGGTCAACAGGTGTTTCATCGATATTTTCAGATTTATAGTTTAGCCAAATACTTGACTCAAGATCGACTTCTTCATCACTAATGTCAATGAGTTCATAAATTTCATCTTGGATTACATTTATGTTTGCATGCTGGGTGGATTCTTATTCTAGATTAAATATATTTAACTCAATGGTCATGTTCCCAAAAGATAGCTTCATAAATCTATTCCGACAGTTGATGTTGGCATTAACAATAGTTAGGAATGGTCTTCCTAAAATAACTGAAATATGACTCTTAGGATTTGAAATTGGTTCGGTCTCTAAAATGATGAAGTTTATAGGAAAGATAAAATTGCTAATCTTGATTAAAACATCTTCTACTATTTTCTTAGGGATCTTAAAAGATTGGTCTACTAATTGCAATGTGATCACTGTTGGCTAAAGTTTTTTCAATCCTAATTACTTGTAAACTAAATAGGACAAATATTTATACTAGCCTCTAAGTTTAGCAAGGCCTTCACAATGTGGGTTTCTCCGATAGCATATGAAATTGTCCGAGATCTTGGATTCTTATATTTTATTGGCACGTGACTTGATAAGTATGAGCTCACACTTGCAACCAAGAACGCTCTCTTGAGTACATTAGTGGTCCTCTTTTTGGTGCAAAGATTTTTTAAGAATTTAGCATAGATTGGTACTTGCTAGACATCTAGTAGAGGATATTCACTGGACTTGTTAAACATCTCTAACATTTTATTCAAATATTTCGATTGTTTATTGGACCTTAGTCGGTTTGGAAAAGGAGCTCTAGAAATTTTGGGTACTGGGCTTGGTATACTATCAGTTTCAGGAGCTTGAGCTTGCACAGAATGTTATTTATAAGGAGACTCGACAGAAAAGTCTTCTCTATTATCAGATATACCTATCTTATTATTTCACTTAATTTTTCTGATCTTAAGGAGTGAATAGCATTTACTTGATTAATTTGGTTTCCTGGTTGGGGTCTGAACCATTGTGGTTTCTTGGGTTGGGTTCAGGTTAGCTAGATAGCCTACCTCATTCTTGTTCACTTATAGTAGATGTTAGCTGACCTACTTGCATTTTCAATCGAGCAATGGCTTGAGTATTTGCATTTAGGAGCCTGGCCGTGGTTTGCATAAAATTAACTCAATAGCGTTGGCAGTTCAGCATTAGATTTGGCTAGCGACTTTCGGATTGTTTTTCTAAAAACTAAGGTTTCTTTTCAATGATTATTGAAGCATGGTTGGTGGTGGATTATCATTATAGGGTTAGGCCTTGGGTTTTGTTGGTTGAAGCTAGGACTACCTACATTTAGGCTCTGTGACTATAAGAAGTTTGGATGATTTCTCCATTCGTAGTTATATATGGGTGATATATAAGGATTGTTCATTAGTTTTTTTTTGTCTCTGGTATGCAATTATTTATCTATGCACCACCCATTCTCTGTGGTTATCAGAGGAACAGTCTTCAAGGACATGATTTGGTGCACTGCACCCACGGACCGGCACATGGTACAGTACATAGTTTATATTAGATGGTCTTTGTAGTCTAAGGCCTCCAACCTATATATTAGGGTTGTGATTTTAGCCTCTCCCTTAAGGCATTTGATCTTTCTGATTTTCTAGTTATTTTTCATTTATAGCTCGTTCTCGACTAGTCTTCTAGAAATTTCCAGCCTCATTTGATTCTTTATACATAAATTGACCTTGACACATGACTCTGCATGGTTCTGAAATTTGAGTCTAAGCCCCTCATAAAAACTACTTGCATAGCCTCTAGGTCTCTATTCCATGGTATGGGTATTGGATCAAAAGATTTTTAAAATGGTCGAAATACTTCTAAAATGATTCGTCAGCTAGTTGATAAAATTGGTGAAGGAAAATCCTGATTTTCTGGACCAGGTTTGTTCAAATCTGATCAGATAAGAGATAATATTTAAAATTTTTTTTTGATCCAGATAGATTATATTTTTAGATCTAATTTTTATTTTTAATAATTAAAATAAATTTAGATAAAATTAAATCAAATTTAAATTATCTTGAAGTGGTAATCCTATTATCCGTTGATGATCCTTAAGCATAGGAAGGTTCTAGATCTAGCCACACAAGTGCCTGCCTCTACCGGTATCCACTGGCTGATCTGAAAATCCACTTCTTCTTTTTACATGTCTCTAAAAATTCAGATCTGATCTGACTGGAGGATCTTCAAAACATCTTTTGAAATCAAGTTGTCCTTTGCAGCAGCAAGCCTTCTAGCTTTCAGTCATCTTCTCTCATCTGGATTGCACCAACCAAGAACCCAAATACTTTTGGTGTGGAGAGGAGAGGAGAAAGTTGGCTGGAGGAGGAAGAGGGAGGAGGCCTTGGGCTGGAGAATTTTCTCAATCAATCTTTGAGTTGGGCGCAGGTCTTATTTATAGACTTCTCTGTGATCCAACTCCTCTTCTTCCCAACCAATCAAATTTTTATGAAATAGATCTAAATCTGATTGTGGGAATAGAGTCCCCTGGATTCCTCCTAGATGGGCCTAAGATTAGTCAAAGTTGTGTTCTTAGGAGAAATCTAATCGGAATACAAAGAAGTGGAGTCCCTTCCAAAGGGACTCCTGGCGCCTCCAATTGGGCGCAACCAAGGATGGCTGCGCCCTCCTCCTTGCCAGGTTCTGGGGGGGAACCCCCACCAGCTCTCAATAGGTGCGTGACACATGGACAAAAGTCAAAGTTTCTGTGGTCAAATTTGACAGTCAAAGGTCAATTTGACAAAGTCAAGACGAGAAATGGAGGTGACCAAAAATGGAGAGTAAATTCTTACAAAATAAGACACTTGACTTGAAGCTCCAGTCAGACCAGTGAAGGCCTCTGATCGAGCAAAACTTTTGGCTAGTCAGGACAACTATTTTATGATAGCAAAAAGAAGACAGTTAGGTTCAATCGAGTGCTAGCAGATTTCTTCTGAACTAATTGAATCTCATTCAGATCAATTGAACTGGATCAATTAATTGATGATCCAAATTCAAACCTTTTTTGTGTGATTCAGTTAGATTCAGTTCTATATGGTAATGGAATATGTCATGATCTCTATCATCGACATCATCGAAACTCCTTTCGATGGATCAAAACTCTTTGATTCGAATAGTTAGAATGATTGATCATCTAAATCATTCTAATTGCTCCCAAAATTCACAGTAACCTAGCAGTATATGGTGCAACCCATTCAGAGCTGAATGGAACCTCTTGTGCAGCTACTTGTGATTAAGTTCTTCTATCTTGAGCCATCAGATTGTAGGGTAAGGTGAACTCGTCAAACTAGTTTCTGTCATATGATGTAATCATTCGATTCAAGTTCGGTGTGAAAGGCTAAATAAAACTCTTTCTATTATTTCACTCTGCATGGCTATGGGCTTCTGAACTTGATCATTCATCATGGGCTGCTCCTCTACACCGAGGTAGATAGATTCCATCTTATGCTATCCAGTTCCTACAATGAACATGCTTAAGCCAACATACACCTAGGGATTCCGAATGCTAGGAGACGAGTAAGTGTAATCAAACTATAACACCCTCAAGGTGAACTCGATGCACTCTAGGTCAAAGAACCAGATACACTACTGCAGCACTGAGTCAGTCATTGACGAGAAGGTAGAACTCCTAATGACTACTCGAGATGGTCACGCTCAGTTGCCCTCATTCTCTAACGATACTTAACTCTCGACTCCGGTTCTCCATACCGTAGACTCAAGACTCATCTACTAAAGAGAAGGATTGTACACCAACTTTTGATCAAATCACATCCTCATGATGATCCTTATGGTCGGAGAGCATTTTATGAGTTAATAATGTTATTCATGTTCTTAAATTTTCAACCTTGAAAATATGAATTATCATTACCATTAACTCAAAGGATGTATCACAGACACTAAATACAATATGTATAGAAGATAACCCATTTTTATTGATATTTGAGTCAAAATTATAATTTTCCTAGAAGTGTATTAAAGTAGTCAGCCAATTCTGGTTCTAGGGCACATATAATAACAATCTTCCACTTATCCTAAAGTCATTAGCTACAAGTCTAAGTTCCCATTTCTCAAGGTGGGCTTCGATCTTTTGTTGTCCCAATGGCTTTGTAATGGTCTGCCATATTATCTGCGGAGTCTGACTCTCTTGACCTCGACCGTAACTCTTCTTCGAGGTAATCACGGAAATAAAGTGTATCGCCCGTTCAAGAAGCTGTGGTTCCTGATAAGACCTTGGCTTCCTTAGCAAGGAAGATATTATATGGAGTATATTTAATAAAAATAATAATAATAAACTAAGAAATAGATGTGCGAATGCAAAACCACTAGTCCATCTTAGAGTTAGATGGTTCAAGGATAAAAATAGGAGTGGATCAAGAAAAAGCTTTAAAAATTTTTATATTCTTTACTCAACCATTCTATCGAATAACCTTAATATCCCAATGACATGCTTTAGTAATTTTCTAGATGAATATCATTTACTTCTAAAATTATTAAATGAACACTCATGTCGAAAAAAGCTAGTACTGTATATTAATATTTTTTTTACTCGAGAACGAGTAAATATCAGGTTAGGATGTGTAATGAATACATTAAATATGATATAAAAGTATTAGAATCTATGCTATTTTATCTTTTTTTTATTTTATATTTGATATTATTTATAATCTTTTTAAAAATAATTAATTAAAAAGATTTAATCGCAAACTAACCAAAAATAATCTTCCAACACATGCAGTTGAAGCTTCAGTTCAAATTCAAGCTTGTCATGTGCATGACACATGAAGATACATAGATGTGGGCATGTGGGAAAGAGAGGATGCATAAAGCAATAATATAAAAAAAGATTTTTTTTATTTTTTTTTTATTTTTTGGAAGAAGTAGATGTAGGCTTTGGCTTTAATGGGGCAAAGCATTTAATGCTTAAAAGTTGTGGGCGTTGGCTGGTTCTTTGAAGAATGGAAGTTGAGCTTTTATGGGATGCTGCATTTTGGCACAAATGTAAATGCAAAAGAATGTGTATCGTGGACTATGGTACGCGAATGCAAAAGAATGTGCTGGGAAGGAAAGGCTAGGCAATTAAAGGACTCAGGCGAGTGCACGACAACGAAGAGCATGGAATTTGCAAGCGGACGGGTCTAGGATTTAGGAAAAAATAATATTTAAAAAAAAAATTAAGAGGAAGAATTTGTGTTAAATGATAACTCTTTCTCTTGTCTTATCTTCCATCTTCTTCATCTCATCCATCTAAGCTTTCTTAGCCCTTCAATCTCAACCATCCATTCTTTCAAGATGCATCCTTTTATTAGTTCCACATCTAAAATATATAAAATCCTTCTCCCTCCTAATATCTATAAATAAAATCTAGTACCTCTACATTGAATATATCTCTCTCCATATCATAACTCTTATAGGAGCCTGTGGATGGAAATACCTATCTTTAAAATTTTTATCCATCTTTTTTTTCATTTTCTTCCATCCTTTCAATGCACAAGAAGAAGAGTTAGCTAGAGGAAGGTCAGCCAGAGGAGGTTCTATTTTTTATTTTCTTGTTTCCACTCTAGACCCTATTAATAGCTTCAAAGTTAAAAATCTTCTCTTTATAATAAAAATTTTTATCAATAATAAAATTAATTTTTTTATCAATTTAATTTTTATAATGTATAATCCTTTTATTTTCAGCAAATAGGGTAGTTTAGCTTCCTGCATCTAATTCTTACAATTTTTAATTTTAGTACTAGAATAGTTTTTTTTTTTTTTTGCTAAGCACTAGAATAGTTTATTTCTATAATTCTTTAATTTTTATAATTTAAATTCTAGCTAGTAGTATAGAATTTAATTTTAAATAATTTTAGAGCTTCAATTTAAATAATGTCTAGCTAAGCAATCCCTTTGGGGTTTGCGATGAAGCTAAACTATAATTAGAAGCTTTTTCTTAGGATTTCTCCTTTTTATTTTTTTTTAGAGTTCTTCCTTTAAGCTCCTTACCAAGAGACTTGATGGACTATCATTGGATTTCAATCTCTTTATAGTTCATGCTTAAATTGATGCAAGAAAGGTAATAGGTAGAAGGTATATAATCTTTTTAAATCCTTTTCTCTTCTTTTTTGTGGAAAACTTTCATGGATTATTGTTGGATTAGAGCTCCTTCATATTCCATACTTAGGTAATACAAGAAAATAGTTGAAAGAAAAGTTCTTTAATTAGAGTGAATGGTTGTCCATGCATTACACCTTAATCAAGGGACATCATAAGAAAAATCATAAAAAGGCTCTCTAAGTCATTAATCTAGTGAATTCAAAAACTCTGGATCTTTAGATTATTATTCTCTATAATTAATTTACTATTTAGTAGTAAGTAACAAACAATCTTTCCTTCTCTTTATTAAAGCTCGTCTGAGCAAGGATTTGAATGCAATTCAAATATTTAATTTCTTGTGAGATCGATCCGTACTCGCTGGACGTGCTATTTTACACACCGTATGCTTGTATTTATACTATTTAAGACACATCATGCTGGTTGCTCGTTTTACTTTTTTTATTTTTGCTTCCTTCTCTTTTACTAATTCTATTCTTCTTAAGGGTGTATTTTTTTTTGTCTTATGAATCTTCTTATAATCATGGCCATTTCATTATCATTATTGGACTCCTTCAACGTATCACTTACCTCATCTTCATTGGCCATATATTTCAAGGCAATTATTTTTCTATTTTTTGCTCCTTATTATATATTAGATTCATGCTTGACCCATGAGTCATGACTAAGCCAATAAGCTCTTTCAAAGATAACTTATTGAGATCTTTAGCTTCTTAAATTATAGTCATCTTAGCTTCTCAATTCTTTAGCAATGATCTGAGAATTTTCGAACAAGCTCAGTATTAGCATAGCCCTTGCCACGACTCATTAAATTATTTATAATATCTATAAATTTAGTAAATATATAAATAATACTTTTAGTATATTTTATTTTAAATAACTCATATTTATGTACAAGCATATTAATCTTAGATTTTTTAACTTGATTTGTATCCTTATGGATAACTTTTAATCTATCCCAAATTTGTTAAATAGACATATAATTTGAAATTTGATTAAATTCATTAGCACTTAAAGTGCTTTAGTATTTAATTGAGCTAATCTTTTATCTGTATCATCCCAATCCTTTTCAGACTTAAGAGAGAGCACACCATCAACCAAAATTATGGGTGTGTGAGGATCCTTGACTATGATATTATATATGTCATAATTTTGTGCTTGTATAAGAATTTTCATTCGTACTTTCCAATATATGTAATTTATGCAATTAAAAATTAGAGGTCTCTTTGTTGATTGGCCTTCAACCAGGGAGGTACCAATTGGGATTGCCATTGATCTTTAACTCTTAATAGTTAAATTAATTGGATAGAGTACCTGCTCTGATATCATTTATTTTCTAAATATGGCAACTTAAGAGGGAGGATGAATTAAGTTTCTTAAAAATTTGAAAAGTACTTATACCCAAAAATAATTTTAAAAGTGCTTGTGTAGTGCTTAGTAGAAAATAAATAAGTAGCAAAGGATAAAAGTAAAGATAATCATATGATCATAAATATAAGAAATTTATAGTAATTTGGTGCTCAAATAAAAAACTTACATCTACTCTCTAAGTCAATCCACTTGAGAATTTCAACTATAATTCTATAAGATTACAATTAGATTATTTTCATGGGTTTATAATCCAACATAGTTGGTTTTTCTTAGCTCATCAATTAAAATCTTATAATATCTATTTTTTGGCTTAGATCAACCCTCAAAAACTAAGTTCAGTTTCTTCCCCAAAAAATTTGTCATAACATATATAAAAATATATACAAGAATTTAAAGCATAGAGAATAAAATATTTAAACTCTTGAAGAAGTCAGAGTAGTTGAGCACTTGAATACTTTGACTTTTTTCTTTAATACTAAGAGAAAATTGATGGAGACTTGAATGCTTTTGCTCAGTAGTTATTGGCTCAATTAAGTGCACACTTCCTCTCTTTTGTATTAAGTAAATATAGGAAGATAAAAATTAATTGAAAGATCTTAGGATGTCCTTCCTCTCTCTCTTTTAGTTTTCACTCAATAACTTAAATGTTTCCTACAATAAATTCAATAGCTATGATCCCGAACTGAATTCTTCACATTTATGGTCTCAAAAATAGTTGAAATTAATTCTTTAGCCATTGGAAGCTCAAAAATAGCTATTTGAAATATTCTAAAAAACTAACTTATGCTATCAGAATTCTATAAGTTGGCTCATCTAAAATCTTAGTAAGCTAAGATGAAATATTGAGTCGACTAAATGAAACTCTAGGTTGGCTTAGGAATAGGTGCTCATTTTTCTACTTTCTATTTATTTAGTTTGTCTAAGACTAGGTCGACTCAAATATCTTCCTAGTTAGCTAACTCCATGACTTGGTCAGCTAACTTATTTTCTGGGTCGACTCAGAGAACTTATGAACTTTTACTATTTTCTATCTTCTTTTGCCTCTGAGACTAAGTTGACTAACCCATTCTTTAAGTTAGCTAAATTTCTGCCTTATTCAGCTATCCATTTATAAGAGTCGATTATGATGATATTTTGGTTGGCTCATAAGAATACTTGATTGACTAAGGAAAAAAGTCAGAATTTCATATCCTTTTGTCTTTTTCCTTGAACTAAGATCGGATCAGCTAAACTTCTATCGTAGTCAACTCAAAGACGTGCCAGGCATGCCAAAAATAATTCTCTTTATTTTTGAGTAGCTTTATTTGTTCGAAGATATTTTAGACTAGACTTGCCTTCTTAAAATTAATTTTTGAATAGATAATATTATTGAGAAGTCTTTCTAGACAAGACTTTTCTTTTTCAAATTTCTTTTATGCCAAACTTAATTTCTTTGCTTCCATAATTTAAAATTTTGATTTTAAAAATATGAATTTACTTAAATTTTGATAGGACTTCTTCTTGAATGATATCAACCGTTAAGCATTATAAAAAATTCTATAATCACTCTCATAAGCATTATTAGTAATTATAACTTGTACTCAAATTTTTTTGACATTATCAAAATCAATTCTTTAGCTAATAACAGAGATCTCGATTTAAGCTTAGAATTTCAAAAGCTAAGAAAGGGGATTCTGAGTTCTTGTAGATTGCTCATCTAATTTGCTAGAGGGTAGATCCTTGTCTCCAGATGTGGGAGACAATTTCAAAGTCACTGTGATCCTCATCTACATTCAAAAACTATAACCCTAAACACTAGTATAAGCAAACAAGCTATAGTGATCCCCTCATGTAGAAACACAATGCATAAAGAAATTCAGATGCTTTCCATCACTTAGATCTTCTATAATGCTTTATCAGGTACACAACCCTATAACATATAAGACAATCTTGAGCCACGATAGCAAACAATCATCAAAACATTGAAAAACAAACATAAATTACTTCAACATAGAAGTAACCAAACATTTTGATCTGATGTAATATCTTAGCCCAAACAAGTCCAAGTTTGAACTAGGCCTAGTCCACTTGACTGGCCCAGCTACCAAAAAAAATAGAGAGCCCAAATACAGTTGTGCAAATATTAAAGCACCACAATACAAAAAAAATAGAGCGATGAAGAAAACTCCAATTGAGAGTTTTCTTCTTTCCAACTTCCCAACGGAATTCAAAGCCGGAGAAAATTTGGACTCCTCCCCTCCAGCTCTATTTAAAGGGACCAAGCCCCTTTGAAGCCATCAATGTTGATCGGCCACTAGCTATCACCAGAAGAATTCCTCTTCCTCAGCTTCTTCTTTCGAGAGTTTTCCATTGAGTTCACCAAAATTGCATCCAATCATCATCAGAAATAAGGTAAAAATCTTTCTAACCCTCTTCTCCCTCTTTCTCAACCACCAAAGCTTGGTTTCCAACCAACCATTGTCAAAATTTTTGGACAAGAACAAAAGCCCCTATTACCTTATTTTCTTCATGATTTTTTTTATTTTTTAAGCATCCATATTCACCGCCAGCTGGCTAGGGATCCCTAACTGTGCCACCATGACCCCATCCCTAGCAATAATTGCTGCCTGCCTTGGGTGCCTCTATTCTAGGAAAGTAGGTATCCTATTTTACCAATGAAGAGAAGGAAAGAAAGAAAGAAAGAAATGAAGAAAAAGAAAAGAAAAATAAAAGAAGAGAGTTTCTCTCTCCTTCCTCTCTCTCCCTCTCTCTCTTCACTTGCTTTCTTAGTTTCTCTCTCCACTCTCTCTAATTTCTCTCTCTACAAAATTTTCTCTCTAGATTTTTTTCTTTCTCTACTATTTATCTAGAATTATTTGATCCAATAATAGTCTTCCTTCGATGATTTTGATCTAACCTTAGTGAAAAGAATCTTGATTCATGCTTGTTGGGCAGCATGCTAACACCCATCATGACTAGACCGAGTACCTTGATCATCCATGATTTTTAGAACCATCTATATCCTAGTGCAAACATGATTAGATGACATCAATATGGTCAGATCAATTCGGATGTCGAGCACTTCTACTAGACTAGCTTTATGATGGTGTTGAAACTCAAGATGTTTATTCTAAAAATAATCATAATTAAATTTTGATAAATATATAATTTTTGAATATTAGAATTTGAGGAGAATCTCTGAATTGATGCAAATTTGTTAGTTCACCATTCTATAAAGATAAGTAATGATTCACCTTCTCTTGGTTTTTTTATTTATATAATTTTATTTTGACCATTAAATAAATTATTAATTAATTTATATTTACAAAAAAAATGCTTTGAATGAAAATTTATATAAAATTTTGAAATAATATTTCTTAGATTATTACTATAATTGTTTACTAATTTGAAACAGTATATGTATATTTTGATTAGATTATGGAATATATATTATTCTATGAAAAAAATTTTGATACATATTAGATTTGGACTCTCAATATGACTATGCTTAAAACCCTGCTAATTGGAGGTTATGTATTATCACTCTAACTATTATCGAGAGGGGAAGGTGCATAGAACCGGCCGACACTATGATCACTGCCTAGTAACCCTTCTTAATGAGCCTAATGGTGATTCCATTTAGATGCCCTGAAAACCCCTATGCATGATCGCCACATTACTTGTCAATCATCTCCACCACATCAACTCCATTCTCCCCCAACACCCAATGGGAGATGAGGGGGCATGGCAAGAGAAAGAGAAAGGAGTGAGACTATCAGAGCAAAATAGAAGTGTGAGATAATCAAAATAATCTAGTTAGTGATCGAAGAGAGAGGCACTATCTAGAGTTGTCATTGATGCCATGCTTTTTATGACAACTACTCAAAGTGGTCACTAATATTAAGCTTTTTTATAAAGATAATTCTTCTCACCATAAAATGTTTAGAATTAGTAGTAAACGTAAATATGGTCACAAAATGCCACCACAAATATCTCATTTTTATTGGTGGGTAGAAAAATTTTAGCACCAAAATGATTTCTAGTGGCAAATAAGAGATGTCACCACTAATATTTCAAATAATATTTCAAGAGCAAATATCTCTAATTTGATTTATGGTTAAGAGTATAAATTTTGTTGACTCTTTTTTTAATTAATCTAAGAGTTTTCTATCCTTTCATTATCTATGTATTAATATACAATTATCTTAAAGAAGTAGTTCAAATACATCAAGAGAAAATTTCTTCTCTGCATATACCATTGGTTGAGAACTTTGCTATTATATTGGGAAAGAGGTTAGGCTATACATAGGGTATTGCATTAAAAGGTGTGTCAAGCTCTCACAAAAATAGAAGCTTCATTCTGAGAAAGAGGCAGTCTTAAAAGATGTAAATGCATTGGAGCAAAAGGTTAAGAGACTTAGAATAGAGCTTGAGGCCCAATGCAAAAAGATAAAGGACCAACATAAGCAAACCAAAATGCAACAAGAAGAAATGCAAAAGAAACTTGAAGAGCAAAATTATAAAAGTAAAATTCTGTTTTGTTTAAGCGATTTACTAGAGACATGATTTTTCTCCCATCCTAGTCCATCTTCATCACAATCTCCAATTGACCAAGTAAATGTGATAGTTAACATCATAAGTTAGTTTTCTTTGATTACTTTTTAATTTATTTTAATCTTGTATGATAAATTTATTTATAGTTTATGATATGGTTTTTAAGTTAATTGATATATTTCTCTTCTTTTTTCTTGTGTAGGGACCTAATGCGTTATTGAGATTCCATGGATGATAAATAGAAACTGCTTTCTTTGATTATTTATTTAATAATTATAATTTACTAGTTGATGAATCGACAAAATAGATCCTAACTTATGTTGTTTTTGACTCTTGTAGGACATCTTGGAATTTAAATTTAGAATCATATTACAAATATTTAAGAGATAGACATGTACAGTTCTAGAACTACATTTTTATTGGATACTATGTATTTTGATTTTGTAAAAATAGTTTTTAATTATGTAAATGGATTTAGTTTTCATAAGTTGCACATGGTTATTAAGTATGCTAGTAGAATAAATTCTATTTGCCATGACCGGCAAAGATAGAAATGGCTATTATGGATCTATAGGTGGAAAAATAAGAAAAGAGCTTTTTAGTAGTGACTACCGATTAATATAAAGAGCTTGTATGGTAATAATGAAAATGGTATTTATAGTAATGACCACTAACATTGATGTTACAAACTTTTTTTTGCAACATTGATACTCATCCTCGCTAGAAAGTAACCCCTCTAATAGAGATATAAACTGTCACTTATTATGATGGAGTCTTAGTGGCACCAATAGGTTATCATAATTAGTTCTATATGTAGTGATAAAAAACATCGCCATATTTAGTGGCATGTAGTATTATCACAAAAAGTAGGACTTATAATAATGATAGTCACCATCACTAATTGTTTCAATATGAGATGTTTGCATTCAGTCGCCACATATGGTATAATATTTTAAGACAATGAGGCATAAGTCACCACTAAAACTATTAATGATGGTCATTTTACTTGCATTTATTATGGTTACCAATAATAGTTTTACTAGCAATACTCAGGCCTTTTAGTGATCACTATTAATGCCACTAAAAGACTCAAATCTTATAGTAAGAAGAGAGATTTTGTTAGAGAAGAGGCGGAGGAGATCAATGAAGATCTTCTTTTTTTATTTTTTTAAATTAGGGAAGGAGGGAAGATCCACCCAATAAAGATTTTTATTTTATTTAATATTTTGAGATGGAGAGCTAGAGAGAGCCATCATAGATAGAGGGATATAGGTACTTGGTTTGCCCATGATTCCTACTTGCTCTCCTAGGATTTCTATACCACTCAGTGCTATTTGAATAATCCAACGAGATATGGATAAAATTTATGTTAGATTCATGGACTTGAAAGCTCATTTGAGTACAGTAGTCTATATCAACTCAAACTATGGAAAGGAAAAAAAGACCTTCATAGGTCTTTTTTCTTCTTGCAAATAGAGACCTACATGTTGGAATTTATGCTAGGATGGCAAGAATTTAAAAGATGTTAGGCTAGGCAAGTCAATAGATCTAATTCCTACAAAATATTCTTGTGGGAATATCCAAACATGTCCTTAGGACTCAAAACTCGATCCTTGTTTCCCAGCACACTGATTTATAAGCTCAAATTATGTAATTCCTTGATTTGAGAATTAAAGGATTTATTATGCTCAATTAGCATGGTGGCTGACTCCCAAAAGCTCAATCAACCAAGACATAATATTATAGTTTAGGTAAAGCTCCCATCACCTAAGCAATAATCATACTTCAGTTAGAAGCAGAAGTTTATGAGTACAAGTTTCTTGGTTTTAGCTCCATTGAGATCCTTTAAACTCCTTTTCTTGACACCCTAAAGGAAGAGGAAATGAAGAATAAGGAACCTCTTTGGCCATTAACTATTAAGCTATGTTCGTAGGTTTATTTTAATAAAACATTTGCTTAAAATTTCTTCGAGTTCTCAAAGTTCCAAAGGTGTTTTGAGGACCTACTTCTCTTCTCGACCTTCATGCCCAACCTATCTAAGAGTAAACATCACATGGCCCTAAAATATATTCATAGTCGAGCTAGAATCCCACACACACAATAATCTAGATAAAATAAATTTAAAATAGAGATTTGCAAATAAACCATATCAAAGTGAAGGCAATAATTATGAAATCTCATTCCGGCTATCCAGCAAAGTTCAATTAAACCCATATATACATATAATTATACAATATCTATGATCAAATATTTGTCTTACGCGAAAGAGTTTATATATGCATACACACACACACACAATAATAGTTTTAGGTATCCTAAATTCTATTACACTCTAAATCTAGTCAATAATTAACTTTTTTAGTTTTCTATCCGCAATTACATTAGTTCATGACTGGCAAACTATAATTACATACTAGCCATGTAATAGCCAACCATAATCGCATGCTTAGCTTGTGGCAACAAACCATAATTAATTCCATGCTTTGATCCATGGTAGCAAACTATAATTTCATGTTACGACCTATGGCAGCAAACCATTATTTTATACTTCGGCCATGGTGGCAACCTATAATGTCATACTTTAGCCTATAACTAGCAACCCACACTTTGTCCCATGACAACAAACCAAAGTATCACAAGTTGCCTTGTGACTAGCCATCGATGATATGGCTAATCCAAATCTTTTTACTTGATTAACCATCAAAGTATTCAATTTATTCTTGTCAAATAAAAAAAGATTTCATACTATATTTCTTGCTAAACTTCAAAGCAACTAGTATCATATCCCAAACAACTAAAATCATCAATATTACATATCTATAATAGATACATGTGTTTCAAGATTAAATGTAGGGTTTCTCAAATGCTTACATTGAAGAAATTATCTTTAGAAAAAATTCTCTCAAGATGCCAAGTCAAAGCACTTAAAAGAAGAAGTTGTCATAAATTTGGATGGCTCATTATAAGAAAAATAAAAGAGAAAGAAGAAAGTATTATTTGGAAGCTTTAAGGCCAAAAAATTCAAATTTGAAAGGATAAAATATGAAAAGAATAAAGTTAGAAGGTTGTGAGATGGCTCTGAGAGATTTCAAGTCAATTTTGGTATATTGGTATCAAGTGGGATAGGGCTCGAGTCGATTCTCTCAGAAAAAATAGAAAATAGAATTTTTAAGTGCAAAAATTAAGTTAACTCCTGCATAAATCAAGTTAACTTGAGGTCATTTGGAGTTGACTCCAACTCCAACGACTAGTTTTTTTTTTAAGCTATAAATTTACACAAAAGCCCTCCAATGGCTAGTTTTCAGTTCCAAACAACTAGAAATGGTTAGTTTGGCTCTTTTAAAGGATTTAAAGGCTTCTAAATTCAATGGGGAGCTAAGAAAAGTGGATTAAAAGTAAGAAACCTTTAGATTATAATGAGATCCATTAAACACCCAAAAGAAAGAAAAAGGAGAGGAATTAAGCATGGATTTCAAGATGCTTTTAAGAGCATTCTTCACCATCATTTTCAACAACCTTTCAAGCTTTAAAAAAGAGTGTTCAAGCTTTAAAAAAGCAATTTGCACCCAAAAGAGTTTTATTTTTTTATTTTACTTTAAAATAAAATTTATATCTTGTATTTTATTTTCTTTACAAGTTTCTTTGAAGAAAAAAATTAAAAATTAGATCCATCCAAGTCCGAAATTGGACATTGTAGATTTTGCTTGATAAGTTTGGAGAACTAACTGGGTTGATAGTAAGCTCAGAAAACTATTGATATAAGATTTTGATTGGTGATCTCAAAAAATTAACTAGATTTATTTATGAGCCCAGAAAAATAAACCCATTGTGATCAGAGGAATTATGGTAAAATTTTTAAAAGAAGCTTGAGAAGTAGACTTAGGTGCAGATTACACCAAACCACTATAAAACTTTATGTGTTTGTGCCGTATCTTGTTTCTTTCTTGCTTCGTTAACTTGCTTTCTTTACTTGCATTTAATTGTTGCTTTAGTACTTTAATATCTTAATTTCACTATAGTATATTGCATTCACCTCACAATCATACTAACTTAAGTTAATTTGAAGTACATACTTATTAAGAGCTTAAATTTGGTTAAAATTTTATAAGAATCCGCAACTCACCCCCCCATCCTCTTGGGTTGCTACCTCTGGGCAACATATAATCAGCCCTACGAATCAGTATAAAATAAAACAATCTTTATCTATTTTAAGGGAACTCATATATATGATGGATCCTATGGGGGCCATCAGTTTCTTGAAAAAAAGAATCAATAGACTCCCTCCAACATTAACATAGTTGTGAATAATTCAAAGACTTTGAAGCACATTCATTTGAACTTATAATCTTTCCAAATAATAGAAGGTTTCAATTGCATGACTAATTGATAAAAAGAATATATCCTGGAATAAAATTAATAAGATAATTATATTGCATATGAAAAGATTACAAGTTGGGGTCTCTGATTCTACCATTTTAACCTATTATAAGAAATCAATTATTTTGCTAGCCAAAATTTAATGTTTACAAATCATTCTTGTGGATAAAACCATAGCAAGGTTTTGATCTCCATTAATCACGATCTATGCTCTCTCTCTCTCTCTCTCTCTCTCTCTCTCTCTCTCTCTCTCTCTCTCTCTCTCTCTATCTATCTATCTATCTATCTATCTATCTATCTATCTATCTATCTATCTATCTCTCTCTCATTACTTGCTATATAACCTAGGTACATATGTGGTCATCAACAAAATAAAACACAACTAAATATATATACATTTGCTGATTAATTCTTTCCATTTTTCCTTAAGGTGTGACCAAATTCAAGCATCTTGAGCCCCATGCATGGCTGACTCAAAGTCAAGTTAGTATCTTTCTTGTAAATCTAGTTGGCTGCCTCGCTCCTTATTACACAATATCTTCAATGTAGGTATGATTCTTAAAGCACAAATACATGATAATTATAAAGTGGCCAACAACCAAATCAAATCTTAAATGTTTTGGATATTATAGATGGTATGAGATGGTCATTTCAAGAATTTTAAAAATTTAATTTGTGAAGAAGCTTTTATTTGATAATGTCGACTTCAAGCTGAACCAAGCGGCCATATCCCTCAAATATGATCCTTTTAGTCTAAGCTTGACTTATAAATGCTAGACGTAATAAAGCATGGCAAATGTCAAAAGTAATATATATAAGCAAGGCTTGGCTGCTAGCTGATAGACCTAATAACTTGGTCTGCATGCAACACAGATGATTAAGCCATGAAACAGGGTGTTACCTTCATACAAATAAAAAGATTCTCCTACAATGTGGTCTACGAGGACTAAATGTCAAAAATTGGTAAGAAAGGGTTGAGAATGAAGTTGTTAGCCCAATATTATGGTGAGCTTGCATCTTTATATACTACATAATAAAAATCTAAAAGCTGGTTAAATAATAGCCACATGGTGACACCATAAGCTGAGCAATAATAAGAGATGTTTCACTCATAATAATGACTAATACGCCAAGATATACGAGATAGATTGAGCATTAGGCCTAATTTAATAGGATAAGTGAAGGAACCGCATAAATCCAAAAAGAGCTTTCTCGAACCACATTCTAATCAAAGGTATAAAAATTGGTTAAGTTGAGGCCATATCATAAGATTCGAGGAAGGTCAAATAATAGTTAAGGGACAAACCAAAAAATGATGGAAGTCCGTAGGCCAATATAATTACCTGGTGGCATCACCTGAGGTAGATTGAGTGACATCTAAAGGACACCAGTTAGAATAAACTAAGTGGTGAGTCGCTTGAGGCATAGGCCAAGTCTTGTAGATAAGCTATGGTGAAACATAATCTAAGTGCGAGTGTGGCCTACTTGAAAGACTAAATATTAAATTAAAAGTTGATCATGTTCTATGTTGTTTGTGTTGCTAAGAGAAGTCATCGACTTTAAAACAAGGTGATAATCTAAGTAGCTACGTACAACAGCTACTAAGAAGGAAAGACATGAGAAATGGAGATAAATAATTGAGAGACTAAAATGGATAGAAGCAATTATCAAGAGAAAGTGATCAAGTAGTGTTAATCAAAGATGATCGGTATCAATGCTAGCTATTTAGTGATTAAAAAGAGGCTATATAAATACTAAGAGAGAATTACAAAGACACACCTTTAACTTTAAGTCAATTTCACTTGCACCCCCTTGATTTTAAGAAGGGTCAACCTATCTCTTTAGGTTTTTAAAATATTCCAAACTAGCTCCATAATTCATCTATGTTAATAGAATGATATCATATGATCATCATATTATTAGATGTGTGCCCTAG
The DNA here is from genome assembly GCA_006176705.1 of Cocos nucifera. Lineage (NCBI taxonomy): Eukaryota > Viridiplantae > Streptophyta > Magnoliopsida > Arecales > Arecaceae > Cocos > Cocos nucifera. The sequence goes on along the minus strand of QRFJ01000745.1, from coordinate 53,683 downwards.
AAGCTAGATTGACTGACACTTGTAATCCACTTCTAAGGATAATTTTATAATTTTGACTATAAAATTAATAAAAGAGTTATTTTCTATCATAGTATGTATTTAAAGTATCTGTGATACATCCTTTGGATTAATGGTAATGACAATTCATATTTTCAAAAGTTGAAAATTTAAGACATGAATTTTCATGGTTAACTCATAAACTGCTCTCGACCGTAGGATCATCACAAAGATGGTGATGAATTCGAAAGATTGGTGTACGATCACTTTCTTAGAATAGATGTGTCTTAAGACTATAGTGTGAAGACACTGAAGCGAGAGTACAGATACTCATTAGAGAATGAGGGCATTGAGCATGACCACTTTGAGCAGTCATAAAGAAGTCTATCTTCTCATCGATGACTGGCTCGATGCTGCAGTGGTGTATCTGATTCTTTGATCTGAGGTGCATCGATAGTTTATTTTGAGGGTGTTATAGTCTAACTATATTATAACTCGATCTTCTAGCTATTTAGAATCCTGAGGTGTATGTTGGTTATAGCATGTTCATTGTAGGAATTAAATTGCACCGATAGGAGATCTATCTATCTTGGTAGATGAGGAGTAGCCCTATGATAATCATGAGATTGAGTTCTTAAGCCCATGGCCATGACAGAATGAAGATGATAGAAAGAGTTTCTATTAGGGTTTTACATCAGACTCAAATCAAACAATTAATTCATATGATGGATGTTGGGTTTGATGAGTTCATCTTAACCTTAATCCTGTCGGAGCTCAAGATAGAAGAATCCAATCACACAGGTAGCTGCACCGAGAGGTTCACTTTTAGTTTTGATGGATTGCCACCATATACTGCTAGATGTCACTGATGGATTTTGAGAGCAATTAAAATGATTTTGATGATTAATCATTCTAATTATATGAATCAGAAGAGTTCTAGTCCATCGAAAGATGTTTCGATGATATCGATGATAGAGATCATGACATGTCTCATTACCATAAGAAATTAAACCTAACTGGGTCATACAAATAAGAGTTTAGGTATGGATGTCATCAATTAAGCTAACCCAATTTGATTGATTTGGATTAGATTCAATCAGGTTTAAGGTAGTCGTGCTAGCACATGATTGAGCCTGGCTTTCTCCTTTTATAATCTTTCTGATTCATCGCAATTGAGTTAAATTTGATTTGACTCATTCTTGTATCTTGAATGGATTTATTTTCATCTGACTAGAATAAGTCGAGATTAGATTAATTGTAGAAATTAAATCCATTCCTAGTGCAATTAGACTAGGGTCAAAAGTTGACCCAATTAAAAGAATTGAGGGTTACTTGATCAGATACTTTTAAAAAAAATTTTAGAAATTATTTTAATTTGATTTTTGGATACATGATAGGGCTCGAGTTATGCTATGGGTGTACCAAATTTTGTAATTTATGGTGGTGGTTTGACTAGGTTTTGATAGAGTTTGATTTGGATCAAACTCTTGAGAGAAGAGTCCTAGGCGCAATGGACTCTTCCTTATCTACTCATGCCGCCACCTTCTAGATTCAATTTTGGTGATAAAACTATATAAGATCTGGGTTTTCACATAGAGAATAAGTCTTAGAGTCTCTTTGATCAAATAATAAGTGATTTGGTCAAAGAAGGACTCTAAATGGTGTTGGGTTTAAGAAACCTTTCTCATGCCAAAGTGAGCATCGCATGATTTTATTTTCCATGCAGAGGTGCTGTCGCCCATACCATATCCCATGCCCCCTCTATCCTCTCTCTCCCTCTTGTCTACAAGCCTAAAATGTTAGGCATAAATTTGAGTTGAAAGCTGAAGGTTTTTGGCACAAGATTCAGGATCTATGAGATGGTATTCATGAGATAAATGGGCTGCCTTCAGAAATAGTTTTGAAGGATCTACAGATCAAATCCAAATCTAATCTTTGGAGAAGAGATTCATGAAAAAAAAATATTTAGATCCTACCTAAGTGGATATCGATAGAGGCCAAATGCATGCGTGGCTCCTTCTAGAACCTCAGGAACCAACAGGATCATCGCAAGGTAATTAGATTACTCAACAAGGTACCTTAAATTAAATATAATTTTATTTTATTTTTAATTTTTAATATTAGATCATCATGAATAGATCTAAGAATTTTTAGATTTGATCAAATTATAAAAATTTTTATAGAAAAATCTACCTCAGATCTGGACGATCCTACGGTAAAAAATCAGATTTTCCTTCAACTAGTATCAGAGCTACATTAGTAGTTCTTTAGATCTTTTTTAGATCTAATTTAATTATTATTTATGATATAATATTAAATAATTTTAGATATCACATCAGATATGATTAGATCTAAAATTAAAAAATTAAAAATTATATGATTTAGATCTATAATGTATAATATGTATGACTAGATTAGGAATAAAATAGTTCTATGTATAGTCTAGTATAATCATGTTGTTAATTTAATTAAATATAATTTTGGATCTATTTTATTTTTATTTTTTGATGTTATAATTATTGTAACCAGATCTACAAAATAGAAAATAAAGTTTTTAATTTTTAGTTTATTCATATGAGATATGAAAGATGCATGCTTAGACTAATTATAGAATAGTTCTATAAAATATATAGAATAATTTTATTTTTGATGTGATCAAATTTAAAATTTTATTTTTAAATTTAATATGTGATATTTTAGATCTAAAAGTATGCATGGTTTATTGAATTATGATACATGAGATGTATGCAAGACATGTATAGGTTAGATCTTTTGTATATGTGATATATGATTTAGATCTAACTAGTTTTATTTTAAAAAATATATTTTTGATTAAGACGTTCTCCTTAGCCGTCTGGTCATCAGAATAAAATAGAATTTAAAAAGCCCTCTTCTTTCATTCGATAGGGTGTTCTTATGATGTATAGGGGTGCTATGCATTCTCCTTAATCAAAAATTAGAACTTATTTTCTACAAAATCCTAGATCCTGAAACCTTAGGATTTTGTTACATGATTTGTTCATGAATCTAAAATTTAATTAAAAATTAAGATTATGAAATTAATTAGATCTAAAATTATAAATTTTTAGATCTAAGATATTTTTATAAAATTGGATTCGGACTTGGGTAGCTTAATTAGGTCTAGCGATTGATCAAACCGAATCAAGAGTTGATTAGATGGGATCAAAAAAAGTTTAGAATTGACCAGCTTAATAGGATTAAGTCTGGGTCAAGATTGAATCACATTGAGATGTGACTCGATCAAATCAAGACCTAATTTGGCTTCACGGTTCGAGTTTGGATTGTAGGCTAATTTGATTAATTTTGATTCGATAATTTTATATCTAAGGTGAGTCTGGCAGGTATGATTGACTGATTTTTAATTAGGAGCTACTCGACTGAATGTATTCTTATCGAGTTAATGGCATATCTCTTTCACCGATCTTACTTACCTAACCATTTGTGTCGATCCAGTTCTGATTTGAGGTGGCTAATAATTTGAGCCAACTCATACTACTAGGTTAGTCATAATTATTATGACTAAGTCAAGTCAACTTTAAATAGATCTAAATTAAATTTCTCTAAGAAAATATTAAGTCTAAGGTCTTCCATCATTATAGATGTGTGGACCCTTTCTGGGGTTAATTGTTCTCGACTGGATATAGTAGTTCAGTTGCACTAGAAAGATGCAACCATGTCTATTAGGCATTGGATAATGCTACGAGTTGGAGGATGGATTGGGCTCAATATTCTAGATATGGTGAGAGACCCAATCAGAAATCCAATTCGTGCAAATGGTGGATCTGACTTAACTAAGGAGTGGAGCAATATTTTGGGTACGGTGAGCTTCATAAATTAGAGATCAGGTTTGGGTGCACTATAATTAGAGAATTATTAGACAGGAATTGTCTACTCATTAGTTGATCCATCATCAATAATTGTTAGGTGATGTGTAGAGCCAGTTGGTGGAACCGCACCATCCATAAGAAATCAATAATTATGAAAATTTTTGCATCTCTACCAAGAAAGTATAGGAATTCAAGTAAATAATGAGAGCCTAATTTATTTAAAAATAAAACTCCTAAATAAATTAGTTATGTCTAATTACAAAATCTAACTTGAAACTTTGACTCTCTACAAGAAAATGTCTGCATCCAACCTACTAGCCCGTATCTTGGACATCCATAGACTGACCGAATCCAACTACAAAAATTGGCTCCAAAACTTCAAAATAGTTTTGGATTTTGAGAAGTTGACTCATGTGTTGGAATATGATCCTCCTACTTTACCAGCACATCCGCTCGTTGATCAAAGAGCGTCTCTTGAAAAATGGATGGATGAAGATAACAAAATCAGATATTACATATGGGACTCGATGTCTAATGAGCTCCAACGCCAACATAAAGATATTAAGACTAGTTGCCAAATGTTGACTCATCTACAAGAGTTGTTTGGTAAATAGAGTCGTCAGCCAAATATCAAGTCACTAAGAAACTTTTTAAGACTCAAATGCATGATGGACAGTCGATCCAAGATCATTATCTGATGATGATCAAGGACTTAGAAGAACTTGAGAAGCTCGGTGTCAAGTTAGATCAAGACCTACAAATTGATATAATTCTATAGTCTTTGACTGATGCGTATGGGCAGTTCATTATGAACTACCATATGCATAAACTTCAAAATACCTTGGCTGAACTGATGAATATGCTGGTCACTGCTAAGCTCTCTATGAAAGATTCAAAGGGCTCAGTGTTTACTGTGGAGCAGACTTCTTCTAAAAAAAGTCTTTTGGAAAGAAGAAGTCCGTAAAAAAGTAAAAGATGGATGGTGAAAATAAGAAAAAGACAAAGCCAAAGAAGAAGGCTACTGACCAAAAAAAATATTTTTATTGCAATAATAACGACCACTAAAAGCGGAACTATTCTCTCTACCTAGCCAGCCTAAAGAACAAGAAGAAGGCAGGTCCTTCTGGAGGTATGCTCGTTATAGAATCTAATCTTACGATTTCTTCTGCATCTAGTTGGGTGCTTGACTCTAGTTTTAGTACTCACTTGTGCACTTCTATGCTGGATCTTAAGGATAGCAGGAACTGAGGGATGGTGAGATGATCCTATAAGTTGGAAATGGAGCAAGAGTTGCTGCTGTAGTTGTGAAAATCTATCCTCTTCGATTATCATTAGGATTAGATCTAGTTCTTAGACATTATTTTTATGTGTCTGTAGCAAGTAAAAATTTGATTTTCGTTTCATGTTTAGCACAAGAAGGCTATGTAATTAGTTTTCTTAAGAACCATTATAATATTTTTTATGAAAAAAATAAAATTATAAGTGGTTTTCTTATAAATGGTCTCTATCAGTTATATATTAATATTTCTTTTTTTAATGTTGAGCAAAACATAAATGCCATAGGATCAAAGCAATCTAGAGATAATCTAAATGATAGGTATCTTTGGCACCTTAGGCTAGGTCATATAGCTGAAGATAGGGTTAACAAATTAGAAAAATTTAGACTATTGAGTCCATTGACTTCTGAGTCATATCTGATTTGTGAATCATTCCTTCATGAAAAAATGACCAAGCTTTCTTTTGTAGGACATGGGGAAAGGGCCATAGACCTACTCATCCTAGTACACACAGATGTGTGCAGTCCATTTGATGTGTCGATCAAGAGCAATTATGTCTACTTCATCATCTTTATCGATGATCTATCTCGGTATAGGTATGTATATTTAATGTGACATAAATTTGAAGCTTTTGAAAAGTTCAAGAAATTTAAACTCGAAATAGAAAACAAATAGAAAAATTCATTAAGATTCTTCAATCAAATCGAGGAGGCAAATACCTTAGTCAAAAATTTCTAGACTATCTTAAGGATAATAGCATAGCCTCTAAATGGACTCCACCTAGAATACCTCAACTCAACGAGATTCAGAATGGAGAAATCAGATCTTATTAGATATGGTCTGATCCATGATGAATTTTACGGACCTTCTTGAGTTTTTTTAGGGACATAGTCTTATGACTGCTATATATTTACTGAATAGGATTTTCTCTAAAATCGTTCATACCACACCGTATAAGATATGGCATGGTAAGAAATCAAATCTAAGTCATCTCAGAATTTGGGGTTGTCCAGCTCATGTCAAGAAACAACAAGCAGATAATTTAGAGTCTAGCTTCTTTAGAGCTTGGTTTATTGGATATCCTAAAAAGTCATTAGGATATTATTTCTATCTTCCAAAAGATCATAATATGATTATGAGTTGACACGTCATCTTTCTTGAAAAATAGTTTATTCAAGATGGTGGCATTGAAAGGCAAATTAAGCTCAAGGAGAAAGTCTCCTAAGATCCACGAGCTAAGAAACCTATGGAATCCAATTAGATTGAGCCAACCCAGATACTACCTCCTCCACCTCATAGATCAAGTAGAATTTTTCATCCTCCTGAAAGGTACTTAGGTACTATCTTAGAGAATATAGAGAAAATATTTTTTATAAAAAATGGGATTCATGGTGATGATCCCAAAATCTATGACGAGATAATATCAGATATCGACTCCAAAAAATGGTTAGAAGCAATAAAGTCAGATATTGACTCAATACATTCGAACCAAGTCTGGACCTTGGTAGATCCACTTGAAGGTATAGTACCTATTAGGTGTAAATAGATCTTCAAAAAAAAGATAGATGTCAATGAGAATGTAGAGACATTCAAAGTAAGACTCGTAGTGAAAGGGTATAGTCAGCACAAAGGCATTGACTATCAGGATACTTTTTTGCCAGTAGCCATGTTCAAATTCATCCGCACCTTGTTTGTTGTTGCAGCCTATTTCGATTATGAAATATGGTAGATGGATATGAAAATGACATTCTTAAATGGATATCTTGAGGAAGATATCTATATAGAATAGCCACTAGATTTCACATCTAGTGATGATGATCACAAGGTATGCAAGCTGCAAAGATCCATATATGGACTTAAGCAAGCATCTTGAAGCTGGAATGCTCATTTCAATAATATAATCAAATCGTTTGGATTCATCAAGAATGAGGAGGAGCCCTATATTTTCAAAAAGATCAGTAGGAGCACTGTTGTCTTTCTCATACTGTACGTAGATAACATCCTCATAATTGAATATGATATTTTCATGTTGACTACAGTCAAAATGTGGTTGTCTAAGGAGTTCTTTATAAAAGGTCTAGGAGGGCATCCTTTATTCTGAAAATTAAGGTCTATAGAAATAGACCGAATGGGATGCTGGGTCTCTCACAGAAAATATATATAGAAGATGTGCTAAAGAGATTTAGCATGAAAAACTCCAAGAGGGGTTTCATACCCTTTAGATGTGGCATTCATCTCTCCAAGAAGATGTGTCCTAGCACACCTGAGGAGATTGAAGGCATGAGCAAGATCCCTTATGCTTCGACAATAGGAAGCCTCATGTACGCCATGCTATATACACGACCTGATATTGTCCATGCTTTGAGTTTCACGAGTAGATATCAGTCAAATCTAGGTGAAGAGTACTGGACTTCTATAAAATGTATTCTTAAGTACTTGAGAAGGACTAAGAATATGTTTCTAGTTTTTGATAATAAAGAACTTCAGGTCCAAGGGTATACTGACTCGAATTTTTTGTTCGACATAGATGATCGAAAGTCAACATCTGAAACTCTATTTATTTATAATAATGGAGCTATCAGTTGGAAGAGTTTCAAGTAGATGGTGCTAGCAGACTCCACCATGAAAGTAGAGTACATCGCTGCATCAAAGGCTGCAAAGGAGGCATTCTGATATAAAAAGTTCACTGATAAGTATCATAAATTCATCAATAAAGTATTAATTTATTAATTAATTTATATTAATTTTTAAAAATTAATAATTAATTTATATATAATTTTTAAGAAATTTATATTTTTATTAATTAAAAAAATTAATTAAAAAATAATAAAAATTAAAAAATAAAATTTTATAATCAATGGAAAGAGCTTATTTTTTTGATCATAATGAAATAAGTTTGAAGCAAAATGGAGCTAAAATGAAGAAGATATGAAGAAAATAAAATTTAAATAAAAAAATGGCTCAGCCAGTTCCGCAAGCCAAGCTAAGCCATCAAAGCCGACTCAGCCATTGAAGCCATCAGCTGGTCCATGATCCAAGCATGGACCGCCAGCTCAATAGAAATCGACGAATCATGGCACGACACGAGATGGACCTAGACCCTTAAAGGATCCACAGAAATTTATCGCGGCTCATAGGGCAATCTGGTCTTTTCACTCGGCAATAGAGGTGCTGATTGGCTACGGCGTGCGGTGCAACTGGTCCATGCGATCCATAAGAATAGTATTGCACCATCGGATGGTTGTGGTAGCTTACGGTCAAGATCGAACAGCTGTGGTTATTTTCGGATTTGATTCAGCTTCAGACTTCACGCGGATCGCCATCCAACGGTAGCGCTCGATCCAGGGGATGATCCGATGGTCCAGAACACTTCTGATGATGATCAGAACTCTTGATGCATGATTTGTGGCCAGATTTCCTCCATCAACGTGTGATCAGATGGTCAGAATTTAATCCGACCTGATCTAGGCCAATACGCATCCGATTTTGATGATTTTTAGACCGTTGTATTCCTATTGAATGGCTAGATTTCACCAGACCTACCAGATTCGTATCAAAGCTATTTTGATCTAAATTTTACTTAGATTTCTTTATATTTGGATGATTACAAAGGCTATTAGTCCCACATTGCCTCCAAAAAAAATATCCAACCCTCCTAACTCTATAAAAAGGATCCTAAGCCTCTAGAAATGGACAGATCGGGCAAGGTACAGGGTGGAAGCCAAGCTCTGGGTTAAAGGTTGCTTTAAAGCTACAGTGCTGAGAAGAAGGGCCAGTCTTCTACGCCATCTCCATGCCTACGCTGATCTGCAATCTTCTTCTAGTTTTTTCTTTCTTTTTCTTTAATTTCTTATATTAAAATTTTAAATTTTCTTTAATTTTTTGTATTTAAATTCTACATTTAAGTTTTAATTTTAATAAAAAAAGTTTTATTATTCTTTTCAATTCTAGCTCTCTAAATTAATTATTCTTCATTGCTTTTTAATTTTATTGCAAGTAGTTGCTAAGATCTAAATAGTAGATCTTAATACCAAATTTATTTTTGCATAATTTAAATTCTACTTCTATTTATAAATCTATTTTTTGACTTTAATTTTCAAAAATCCTTCTTTTCTTTTCTTTTAAAAAAATAATAAAAAAAATAAAAAAATCAAAGATTTTAGAAGTAAATCATTGCCTCTCTATGGATTCGATCCGACTCACTACTCTCTTCATAATTTATAATTAATTTAAAAAATAAAGAGTCAGATTTAAACTGATAAACACGGTATCTTAACGACAATATCGCATTTCTATCAAGTTTTTGGTGCCGTTGTCGAGGATGCATAATAATTTTTCTCATTTCTTTGATTTTTTTTACCTACTATTTTTTTTATTTTATAGAAAAAAAATAGAGAAAAGAATAAGGAAGATTAGGGCATGAACAAAACTTTCAATCCTATTTGGTGAGATCATTCCTAAACCCTAAATCTCTTTTCTTATTTTTAATATTTGCTTTATTTTTTAAAATTAATTAAAAATTATCTACTTAAACCTAATTAAAAATCTCATCATAAGATTAGAAACCCTAATTGTTTAGAGCATCCATCATATTAGTTTTATTTTTATTTTATTTTATTTTATTTTTTTGGTGATTGCTGGAGGTAAGGTAAGCTTTTCAGAATTTAATTAGTTGCATGCATCTAGTTTGCATGAAACTCTTTGATTGAAATTTTTTTTTATATATTCATATTAAACCAAATTAAGGGCACAACCCATTAAATAAGATAAGGTACGGATTTGATCACCCTTCCTTGGCCCACAAACAACCAACCAGCATCCTGCATTAACCCAAATCTTAACTCTTAAAATCAATTAGACATTAACCCTTAAGGATATTCGAGCTCAATAGGATAAAAAATCCTAAGAGTTGAACCAAGTTAGGGTTAATCAATTTGACTGATGTCTAGGAAAGTGGTTCAGGGATGACTGGGTCCGAAGGAAGGTGGTTACTTAATTGGTTCCGTTCGCTTACCTGGCCAAGCACAATTGGTGTCTAAGGCAAGCAACGGGGGGACTCCCACCGACCTTACACTTACCTGGCCAGTTGATTGGCTAATCCTCTACTTGGAGGGCTCGAAGGTGATCTTGGTAGTTAGGAGCTATCTAGACCTAAGACAACCCTTAGTCAGGATTGATTGCCTAACTTGTTTGCTAAATAACATCAAACATAAACCACAAATTAACTCTTCTCTCTATCATCTCCAGATTTAAGACTCCTTAGGATCTTTCTTTAGAACCCTCTTCTTTCTTTCTCTCCTCTTTTCTTTAAAAAAAATAAAAAAATAAAAAAAATAATAATAATAAAAATATATATATCTTGAACCATATATTAGGTTACACTAGTACATGCATGGTAGAAGATCGCTTTTACCTGACCTAGTTAAATCAAATCCTAAAATTGAAAGACTAATTCATTTAAGACCAAATAATCAAATGGCTAGAAATCGTGAAGAACCACCTAGGCAGATGAAGGAATACTTTATTCCTTCCACCTACAACCCATCGACTTGCATCCACATACCTGATATTCCTGCTAGCCACGATCAAGTCGACCATAATCCAGATGCTCCCATCTTTTTATGGGAACACCAATGAAGACCCTTACAAACATCTGGATGAATTCTTAGAAATCTGCTCTATGATAAAAATTCAGAATTTTTCTGATGATGCCCTTAGACTGACCTTGTTCCCTTTCTCATTAAAAGATAAAGCCAAGTACTGGCTTGGCACATTAGGAAGAACAATTCAAACATGGGCAGAGATGCAACATGAATTCCTTAAGAAATTTTATCCCATAGGACGAACCAATACTATGAGGCGAGCCATCACAGGATTTGCTCAGCTTCCAGGGGAACAAATTCATGAATCATGGGAAAGACTTAAGGAACTTCTTAGAAAATGCCCACACCATGGTCTATCTAAGTGGCAAATTGTACAAGCTTTCTATGAAGGTTTAGGAGATCAATATAAGCAGATGGTTGATGCATCCTATGGAGGTGCATTCATGAGCAAAAGTGAGGATGAAGCTTATACCTTATTTGAAACCTTAAGTGAAAACTCTATTAACCATGCTTCATTATCCTCTTATGAAAGATCAATTTCTCAACAAAAATGGGCAGGAATTTATGAGATCAAAACTCCAGAACTTAATTCTAAGACAGACTTGAACATAATAGCACAAAAATTAGATAAAGTCGATCTTATTGCCCTAAGAAATTAGATCAATTCCTAAATCTAGGTCAACAATCTCCTGCACAATACACACCAGCTTCTAATTATCAGGAGATTTGCTCTATTTGTGCTAGTCCAACACATCATGTAAGCGAATGTCCCACGGCTGCACAATTACCACCTCTTATCCAAGAACAAGTCCAAGCTGCTCAAGGTTACTCCAAACCACTTAATGACCCATATTCAAATTCATATAATCCTGGTTGGAGAAACCATCCTAATTTCTCTTGGAAACCACAACAGACTCAGGCTCAGACCCAAATCCCACCAGTTCAAAATTATCAAAATAGGCCCCAGTACCAGAACTATGCCTATAATAAGGGACAACCTAGTCAGTCTTCTCAACCACTGCATTATAATCAGCCCTCATACCCACCTCCTCATCAATAGACCAATCTAGCCGATGATAAATTCAATCAACTTCAACAATTAATTCTAAGCCAACAACAATCAATTGCCAGGCTAGAAGCTCAAATAGGATAATTAGCTGAGTCTAGCATGAGGAGAGAACCAGGTCAATTACCAAGCCAACCAATTGCAAATCCTAAAAATAATCCATCCAATGTCTATCAACCACCTGGATTTACTCATCCATCTAACATTCCACCTAAGAACCCCCAATTAGAAAATGCTAAAGCAATATCTGAACTTAGAAGTGGTAGGATTCTTAAAGACCCATACCAAGACCAGGTGATAGGGGCTAATACTGATGAGAAATTTGAAGAAGAGGTTAGTACTGAAACTAATCATATAGAAGAACCTGAGCTTAGAACTACTAATAAAATAGATAAAGAAAAGAAGAAAATAGATGATTTACCTGAGACCTATAAACCCAAAGCCCCGTTTCCTTCGGCCTTAGAAGCAGGCTCTTCTCGTAAAAAGCAAGAAGCACGCAACAAGGAGCTAATGGAACTATTTAAACAAGTTCATATTAATTTACCACTCCTCGATGCAATTCAGCATGTCCCAGCCTATGCTAAATTTCTTAAAGAACTCTGCACCCAAAAGCATGAGCCACGAACCACCAAAAGAGTTATGCTATCCGAGGATGTAAGTGCGGTCCTGTTAAATCCAATACCTCAAAAGATGAAAGATCCTGGTGCACCCTTAATTTCATGTGTTATAGGAGGTATAACCTTTAACCGAGCATTACTAGACTTAGGAGCTAGTGTGAACCTACTTCCAACCTCGGTTTATGAAAAATTTGGGATTGGAGAATTAAAACCCACATCAGTTATTTTGCAATTAGCTGATAGATCTATAAAAACACCGCGTGGTTTGATTGAGGATGTTCTAGTTAGAGTAGACAAATGTTATTTTCCTGTAGACTTTCTCATACTTGACATGGAACCATCCCAAGAGCTGAACCAAAATCCCATAATTTTAGGACGTCCATTCTTAGCAACTGCCAATGCCAATATCAACTGTAAGATGGGAGCTATGGATATTTCTTTTGGGAATCAAAAAGTAAGAATTAATATTTTTAATACCCCAAAGTACACCTAAGAGGAGGAAGACTGCTTTGTAATCAATCAGGTAGATGAAATAGTTGAATCTAATTCCTCCTTAGATTTACTGCAAGATGATGAACCCACTGAAGAAACTCAAACCCAGGAAGTAAATGCCCTGCTTAATTCACCTCAACCATCACATTCATTACCTTGGTCAGTGAAAGTTGAGCCCTTACCCGAGCGAAAAATTGAACCATTACGTCCTTCAATTCAGGCCCCACCACAACTTGAACTAAAACCTTTACCTGAATCACTTAAGTATGTATTTTTAGGATCAAAGAAAACCCTACCGATAATAATTGCTTCCAACTTAACTACTGAATAGGAAAACCAATTGGTAAATATTCTGAAAACATATAAGGAGGCCATAGGGTGGACCGTTGCTGATTTAAAAGGAATTAGTCCGTCAATATGCATGCACCATATTTATACAGAAGATAATGCCAAACCAACTCGAGAGATGCAAAGATGGCTTAACCCTAACATGCAAGAAGTAGTCAAGAAAGAGGTAATTAAATGGTTAGATGCTGGAATTATTTATCCTATCTCTGACAGCCACTGGGTGAGTCCCACACAAGTTGTTCCAAAGAAATCTGGACTTACGGTTGTCCGCACTGAACATGAAAACTTAGTACCAACACGACTTTCCACTGGATGGCGTGTCTGCATAGATTATAGAAAACTCAATACAACCATCCGAAAAGATCACTTTCCCTTACCCTTTATCGATCAAATCCTAGAAAGACTAGCAGGCCAACAATACTTTTGCTTTTTAGATGGATACTCAGGATACAATCAGGTAGCAATCTATCCAGGAGATCAGGAAAAGACCACCTTTACATGTCCCTATGGAACCTTTGCTTTCCGTAGAATGCCATTCGGATTATGTAATGCACCTGCGACTTTTCAAAGGTGCATGATGTCAATATTTTCAGACATGATAGGAGATTTCTTAGAAATATTCATGGATGACTTTTCAGTCTTTGGAGAATCTTTTGAGAGTTGCCTCAACAATTTGAAGAAAATATTAAAATGATGTATTGAGGCTAATCTAGTGTTAAGCTGGGAAAAGAGCCACTTCATGGTTCAAGAGGGGATCATTTTAGGACATATAGTATCTAAGAAAGGGATTGAGGTAGATAAAGCTAAAGTTGAACTAATTTCTAAACTTCCTCCTCCCACTTCTGTCAAACAAATTCGATCTTTTCTTGGCCATGTAGGATTCTATCATCGCTTCATCAAAGAGTTCTCTAAAATTTCTCGTCCTTTGTGTAATCTGCTCGCTAAGGATGTTTCTTTTAACTTTGATGAAAATTGTCTTAAAGCTTATGAAATCTTAAGAGAAGCTGTGACCAAAGCTCCAATCATACAACCTCCTAATTGGTCACTACCTTTTGAAATTATGTGCGATGCCTCAGACTTTGCCATAGGAGCTGTCCTGGGCCAAAGGGTAAACAAATATCCTGTAGTGATCTATTATGCCAGTAGAACTCTGAATGAAGCACAAATGAATTATACCACCACTGAAAAAGAGTTGCTAGCCATTGTGTTTGCCCTAGAAAAGTTTAGATCATATCTATTAGGATCAAAAATCATAATTTACTCGGATCATTCAGCCTTGAGATACCTGCTCTCAAAGAAAGATGCTAAACCATGATTAATTAGATGGATCTTACTGCTACAAGAATTTGATATTAAAATTTGAGATAAGAAGGGATCTAAAAATATTGTAGCAGACCATCTATCTAGGATCCTAGTTAAAGATAGTGAACCTGTATCAATCAGAGAATCTTTTTCAGATGAACAATTGTTAATAGTTTCACATACAAAGACTCCTTGGTTTGCAGATATTGTCAATTACTTAGTCATAGGACAAATTCCTGATGGCTGGTCTAAGAATGAAAAGGATCGATTCTTTGCTCAAATCAAATATTATTTTTGGGAAGATCCTGAGCTTTTTAGAATTTGTGCTGATCAAATCATTCGTAGATGTGTTCCTGAATCTGAACAATGGAGTATCTTACAATTTTGTCATACCCTTGCTTGTGGAGGACATTTTTCTGGATGAAAAACTACGGCCAAAGTATTGCAGAGTGGTTTTTATTGGCCAACATTATTTAAGGATGCCCATACTTTTAGTCAGGAGTGTTTTAAGTGTCAAGCCTTAGGGAATATTTCAAAGAAAGACATGATGCCTTTAAACCCCATCTTAGTAGTAGAAATTTTTGATGTATGGGGAATTGATTTTATGGGACCTTTTCCACCTTCCAATGGATTTGAATACATTTTGGTAGCTATCGATTATGTTTCTAAATGGATTGAAGCAATAGCAACACGAACCAATGATCATAAAGTAGTCTTAAAATTTATTCAGAAGAATATCTTTTCTAGGTTTGGATTTCCACGTGCTATCATTAGTGACGGAGGTACCCATTTTACAAATCACCAATTTCGAACTTTATTACGAAAATATGGGGTGACACATAAGATAGCTACACCATACCATCCACAAATAAGTGGCCAGGTAGAAGTCTCTAATAGGAAAATTAAGAATATCTTACAAAAGACTATTAGGCCTGATCGAAAAGATTGGTCAGATCGATTAGATGATGCATTATGGGCCTATAGGACAGCTTATAAAACCCCTATTGGAATGTCTTCCTATAGATTAATCTATGGAAAAGCATGTCACCTTCCGGTAGAACTTGAACATAAAGCATATTGGGCAATAAAATAATTAAATTTTAATTTAAACCAAGCTGGTTCCAATCGGATGTTACAATTGAGTGAAGTTAGAAGAATTAAGGCAAGAAGCTTATGAAAATTCAAAAATCTATAAGGAGAAAATGAAAGCCTTCCATGATAAACATATTTCAAGAAAACCTTTGAACCAAATCAACAAGTCTGGTTATTTAACTCAAGGCTTTGATTATTTCCTGAAAAATTAAAATCCAGATGGGATGGACCTTACATAGTTAATCATGTATTCCCACATGGTGCAATCAAACTCTATGATCCCAGGACTAAAAATTTTTTTAAGGTAAATGGCCAAAGGCTTAAACCATATATCGAAGGGATATCATTAAATCAAAACATTAATCAAGTACAATTAATAGAACCATAATGAATTAAATTATATTTTGTCTGGCTGAAGATAATAAACTTAGCACTTATTGGGAGGCAACCCAATACTTCTTGAATCTAATTTATTCTTTTTAATTTTTTTTTAGGCTAAACTGGAGAACCAAAAAGCTAGAGAAGAATCATAAGTTTCAAGACCCATGCTAAATAAATAAATATAATTTACACTCTTTTATTTATTTTTTCTCTTCATTGAGGATAATGTTAATTCAGTTGGAGGGTAAAAAAAATAAAAATAAAAATAAATAAATAAAAATAATAAAAAATAATAATAATAAATAATAATAATAAATAAAATATTTATATAATATAAAAAATAAAAATAATAAATAATAATAAATAAATAAATAATAAATAAAATATAAATATAATAATAATAAAACTATTTTGAAAATTTTTGGATAAATCATATTTCAGGAAAGAGAATCTTAAGCAAAATAAACAAGAAAAAGTAATAAAGTTAGAAAGTATTAACTAATAATGGTAGCGAGTTAAGAAGTAGATTACTTGGTCAGACCATTAGCAGCCTACTTAGGTCATTTAAAGACTAACAACACTTCTAATTACACATGCACACTAATGAAGCACAGTAGGTGTTGATTATAAGGCTAAATTGATAATTCAATTATCACTAAAAATTGATGGTTTATATATACTTCAATTAAAGAAACTTGAATTTAAGAAAAGAGCTACCTACTTAAATAAATAAATAAATAAATATAAAATATAGAGTATATGTGGATTGCCCTAAACTAGAATTCTGCACCTTAAGTATAGAAGTTCACATCAAATGGAGAAGGGAAGGCCAGGATGCTCAGCATAATTTTTTTAAAAAAAAAAAATAGTGTGGAAGCTATCTTAATTCATGCACTTAACTTGAGAGTATATAAAAAACTAACCAAAATAGGTGATAAAAAAAAGATTCGTTTGTCTTCTGAATTAACACCCAAATGCTAAGTTAGTATTCACGAAACAAAGTGCTAAAAATCTTTAGATGAACTTTAAGAAAGTTTCTGATTAATCTATCACAAAATTTACTTCTGAAACTCAATACTTAGTTAGTGATACTATCTAAACTTTTGATCTTAAATCCTAGATTTATTCTTGTGAAGGAGGATCTCAACAAAATATGGTAATTGATTTAAATTAAATTTTTTCTTTACTCAAGGACGAGCAAAGCTTAAGTTGGGGGGTGTGATAAGGGGTGTGATAAGTATCATAAATTCATCAATAAAAGTATTAATATATCAATTAATTTATATTAATTTTTAAAAATTAATAATTAATTTATATATAATTTTTAAGAAATTCATATTTTTATTAATTAAAAAAATTTATTAAAAAATAATAAAAATTAAAAAATAAAATTTTATAATCAATGGAAAGAGTTCATTTTTTTGATCATAATGAAATAAGTTTGAAATAAAATGGAGCTAAAATAAAAAAGATATGAAGAAAATAAAATTTAAAATAAAAAAAATGGTTCAGTCGGCTCCGCAAGCCAAGCCACCAAGCTAAGCCAAGCCATCAAAGCCGACTCAACCATTGAAGCTATCAATCGATCAATAATCCAGGCGTGGACCGCCAGCTCAGCATAAACCGATGAATCACGGCGCGACACATGGTGGACCTAGACCCTTAAAGGGTCCACAGAAATTTATCGTGGCTCACAAGGCAATCTGGTCTTTTCACTTAGCAATAGAGATGCTGATTGGCTACAGTGCGCGGTGCGGCTGGTCCATGCGGTCCATAAGAATAGTAATTGCACCATCGGATGGTTGTGGTAGCTTGCGGTTAAGATCGAACGGCCGTGATTATTTTCGGATTTGATTCAGCTTCAGACTTCATGCGGATTGCCATCCAATGGTAGTGCTCGATCCAAGGAATGATCTGACGGTCCGGAACACTCCCGAAGCATGAATTGCGGCCAGATTTTTTCCATCAATGTGCGATTGAACGATCAGAATTTAATCTGACCTGATCTGGGCCGATATGCATCCGATTTTGATGATTTTTGGACCGTTGGATTCCTATTGAATGGCTAGATTTCACCAGACCTACTAGATTCATATCAAAGCTATTTTGATCTAAATTTTATTCAGATTTCTTTGTATTTGGATGATTACAAAGGCTATTAGTCTCACATTGCCTCTAGAAAAAAATATCCAACCCTCCTAACTCTATAAAAAGGACCCTAAGCCTCTAAAAATGGATAGATCGGATGGAAGGAAAGCCAAGGTACATGGTGGAAGCCAAGCTCTAAGTTAAAGGTTGCTTCAAAGCTACAGTGCTGAGAAGAAAGGCCAGTCTTCTACGCCATCTCCATGCCTATGCTGATCTACGATCTCCTTCTAGTTTTCTCTTTCTTTTTCTTTAATTTCATATATTAAAATTTTAAATTTTCTTTAATTTTTTGTATTTAAATTTTGCATCTGAGTTTTAATTTTAATAAAGAAAGTTTTATTATTCTTTTCAATTCTAGCTCTTTAAATTAATTATTCTTCATTACTTTTTAATTTTATTGTAAGTAGTTGCTGAGATCTAAATAGTAAATCTTAGTACCAAATTTATTTTTGCATAATTTAAATTCTATTTTTATTTATAAATCTATTTTTTGACTTTAATTTTTAAAAATCTTTCTTTTCTTTTCTTTTAAAAAATAAAAGAATCAAAGATTTTAGAAGTAAATCATCCGACTCACTACTCTCTTCATAATTTATAATTAATTTAAAAAATAAAGAGTCAGATTTAAACTGATAAACATGGTGTTTTAACGACAACATCACGTTTCTATGATTCACCATAGAGCTCAGAGTGATGCCATCAGATGCCGTCTCTCTGTACTGCAACAATAATGGCATTATATCCCTTGCTAAGGATCCGATGTCTCACCAAAAATTCAAGCACATGGAGTGGTGATACCACCTCATCCGTGATTACCTCAAGAAGGGATACGTCAAAATCAAGAGAGTCGACATTGCAGATAATGCGGCTGACCCGCTAATAAAGTCATTAAGCTAGCAGAAGATCGAAGCCCATCTTGAGAATATGGAACTTAGATTTGTAGCCAATTGGCTTTAGGTCAAATGAAAGTTTGTTAGATGTATGCTCTAGAAGCCAGATTAGCTGACACTTATAATACAAGGGTTCTTTTCTATCACAGTATGTATTTAAAGGATTCTTTTCTATCACATTGTGTATTTAAAGTATCTGTGATACATCTTTTGAGTTAATGGTAATGACAATTCATATTTTAAAGAGTTGAAAATTTAAGACATGAATTTTCATGATTAACTCATAAACTTCTTCCGACCGTAGGATCATCACAAAGATGATGATCGATCCAGAAGGTTGGTGTATGATCACTTTCTTAAGATAGATGTATATTGAGTCTATGATGTGGAGATACCGAAGTGAGAATATAGATACTCATTAGAGAACGAGGACACTGAGCGTGACCACCTCGAGCAGTCGTAAGGAAGTCTACCTTCTCGTCGATGACTGGCTCGATGCTGTAGTGGTGTGTCTGATTCTTTGATTTGAGGTACATCGATAATTCATCTTAAGGGTGTTATAGTTTGACTATGCCATAACTCAGTCTCCTAGCCATTTAGAATCCTAAGGTGTATGTTGGCTATAGCATGTTCATTATAGGAATTAAATTACACCAATAGGAGATCTATCTACCTCGGTAAATAAGGAGTAGCCCTATGATAATCATGAGATTAAATCCTTAAGCCCATGGCCATGGCAGAGTGAAGATGATAGAAAGAGTTTCTATTAGGGTTTCACATCAGATTTGAATCAAATGAAATTCATATGATGGATGTTGGGTTTCACGAGTTCACCTTAACCCTAATCCTATCGGAGCTCAAGATAAAAGAATCCAATCACATAGGAAACTACATTGAGAGGTTTGCTTTTAGTTCTGATGGATTGCCACCATATATTGCTAGATATTACTGGTAAATTTTAGAAGCAATTAGAATGATTTTGATGATTGATCATTCTAATTGTATGAATCAAAAAAATTTTGATCCATCGAAAGATGTTTTGATGATGTTGATGATAGAGATCATGACATGTCTCAATACTATATAGAACTGAACTTAACTAGATCATACAAATAAGAATTTGGATCTAGATATTATCAATTGAGCTAATCCAGTTTGATCGATTTGGATTAGATCCAATCAGGTTTAAGGTAGTCGTGCTAGCATACGATTGAGTCTGGCTTTCTTCTTCTATAATCTTTCTGATTCATTGCAACTGAATCAAATTTGATTTGACTCATTCTTGTATCTTGAATGAATTTATTTTTATCTGATTGGAGCAAGTCTAGGTCAGATTAATTATAAAAATTAAATTCATTCCTAGTGCAATTGGACTAGGGTCAAAAGTTGACCCAATTGAGAAAATTAAGGGTCATCTGATCAGATGCTTCTAGAAAATTTTTTAGAAATCATTTTGAATTGATTTTTGGATATGTGATAGGGCTTGAGTCATGCTATGGGTGCGCAAAATTTTGTGATTTATGGTGATGGTTTGACTAGATTTTGATAGAGTTTGATTTGAATCAAACTCTTGAGAGAAGAGTCCTAAGCGCAATGGACTCTTCCTTATCTACTCATGCTGCCACCTTCTAGATTAAACTTTGGTGGCAAAACCAGACACCACTACAAAAAAAGGCTACGACAGCAGTTACTATGGCAGCGGTTCGTAACCACTATTATAGTCCAAAAAATCGCTGCCATAGCGATTTTCTAACCGCTGCAACTGCGACCATCGCCGTAGCTCTATGGCAGCGATTGTTTGAACTGCTGCCATAGATAGGCTATTACAGTGGTTTATAAACTGCTGTAATAGATCGATCTATAGTAATGGTTATGTAACTACTGCCATAATTAATCTATAGCAGCGGTTACATAATCGATGCCATAGATAATCTATAGCAGCGATTTCTTAACCACTGCCATAGGTCTAATGCAGCGGTTGGCACCATTTGCATCAGAAACCTATGGCAGCGGTTGGCATGGATATGGCAGCGGTCATAAAACCACTATCATAGATCTTGAATAATTAAAAAAAATAAAATTTTTATTTTTTTATATATTTTATCTGATAAATATAAATATATAACATAAGAAAATATAATAAACACAAAAATTATTCTAAAATTCTAAAATTTTATTATTGAATAAAATTTATTATAATATTTTTTAAAAAAATAAAATACATCAGAAGTCTCCTAAATCTACATCATCGTCATCGTCATCGGGAGCCAGAGCCGAAGCTAGAGCTGAAGCTAGAGTCGGAGCCAAAGCTGGAGCTAGTGTTGGAGCCGAAGCTGGAGCTGGAGCTAAAATGTGGGCCAATTTATTCTCAAAGCTCGTGACTTAAAAACATGCACTGAGTATCGATATCATGTCTCTCACGATATCCTCCAGATGAGATGCGCACTCCTCAGCCTGATCTGCTCGCATCGCAACATGATCTGCCTAAGCCAACATCTCCTCAAGCTTCTTCTGACTGATGACACCAAAAGTCTATGAGAAGACGTTCGCCTCAGACTAGTAGCTCATTGACGTATGTCCAGACTTACATCGGATCCTCCCAGAGTGCTCAAGTCCCAAGACTTAAGATAGATGGTCATGGGACCCAGAGGTATCCGGGCCCTCGCTTACGAGCGCATCTAATTGATCTTGTAATTATAAATTAAAATAAAATTTTATAAAAAATGCTATAATACTAATCATATATACTAATATATTTAATACTTACAAAAATATGTTCGATCGCGACGTTCATCGGCCTGCCCGTCTTGTTCGTGCGGTTAGATTGGAAGATCTTGCTATGACTAGGCATCACTCCATCTCTCATCAGCTATAGTAAAGAATAAATTTATTAGAAAGATGATAAAAAATAAGAATTTAATTTATTTAATAAGATTTAGAATTAATTACCTCTATATGCACACGATTGGCCATAAACTCACGGCTTAGAGTGTGCATATACTCCTGGGCTGTATGGTTCTCTCGATTCTAATGAAAGGTAGCCTAACAAGTATTCAAATAAATAATAAATATTTAAAAAATATTTAAATAAAACTTTAAGCATATTAAAAAATTTAAAAGTTAAAAATTTTACCTCGAACTCCTAGCTCCTCTAGTGTCTAACCATTCTCTCCCACTGACTCGGAGGACAGTCCTGTATCCAAAGAATAAGCTCCTCCGGAGTGTCTCATCGGTGCTCTAGCCATCCTTTATGGAGCTTGACCTTGTAACCTTAGTACAACTCCCTGATCTTCTTCAGTCGGACATCTCGAGTCCTCTCGTGATCGACGAAGTCATACCTCCTCTATACAAATTTATCAAAAATCAGTTACAAAATTATTCTAATCAAACATATATAGTGTAAACATATAAAATGCATAAATATAACTAAGATGCGTGTACTTATCCATATCTCCTCCCATATCCAGTCTCTGACGGTAGCATCCATTAAATGCCAGTCTCTAGGCTCTACAAAAATGATGTCCGATCACCTCACAAGCACTCTAAAAAAGGAATGTATCTCCCATGTGGTCTCCCCTACCGGCCTTCCCTCCGCATCGTAATAGACCATCACCTGATGCTGGTGGTTCCACACGTGTGCCATACGTGTGAGATAGCGAAATATCTAACTGGATGATGCATCTGCAATGCAAATATGTTATGCAAATATATAAGTGTATAAATACTATATAAAAAATAAAGTTGTGCTAATATAATAAAAACGTACACTCAGATATCTGCATAGTAGTATGTGCATCAGATATGGGCGATGGTAGAGGCTCAGCTACTGATGAGTAGATGCCGACGGTGGAGATCCCTAAGTAGTCGATGCCGAGGTGGATGGAGTATGCTCTGACTACTCCTCGGATGCTGAACTGTGCATAACCTGCCGAGGGGCAGGGGTGAAAGCTAGATGGCGTTTCGGTGCCATCATGATCTATAACGTTAATAAATATTAATCAATATAACATGTTGAACAATAATATTAGTATAGCATTAATAAATAGTCTCTAATATGTACACTAATCAATTGACGGATCTATCGTTATGCAATGCAATAAATAAAAGTAATAAGATATAAATATCCAAAAATGTTATGCAATAAAATCTACAACATGAATTACATGAACCCAACCCGTTGACATATCTAGTTCACAGTCACCGACATGGCACGACCCAAGACTACCACCACGGCACGACCCAAAAACTACGATATGCAAATAATTATAATATTTATAATAAATATTTATAATATTTATTTTAAATATTCTATAAATTATTATAAATATACATGATTAATAAATAATACTATAATTTTTTTAAAAAAAATATACCTACAGCTATAGAGAGTGGGTCGTATCGAAAGCTCCGAAGGTTGCTAATGATGATGCTAGAGGAGGACAACAGCACTAGAGGTAACCTATGAAATAAAAGCAAGATAGTGAGATAGAAAAGAGATAAAAAAAGAAAAGAGAGACAGCAGGGGCGGTCGGTAAATGGGGGGCTAGGGGGAGGGGGCACAGTGATGAGGAGGCCGAAGGAGGCTTCGCAACGAGGTCGGGAGAGGGTCAGAATGGTGGTGGTGGGGGGGTTTGGGGTTTCGCAGGGCCGAAGGAGGTGAGGGGCTCGCCAGAAGGGGGTTTGGTTTCACACCAGGATTGGAGGAGGATAGAGTATAGGGGAGGGGTTTCACGGGGGCCAACGGAGGGTCGAGGGTGGATGGGGGTTCATCGGAGGGGGAAGGTTTTCATAGGGGCCGAGGGAGGGTCGGATGGGGGTTCGCCAGAGGAGGTTCACTGAGGATCGAAGGAGGGTCGAATGGATGGGTGGGGTGGGGTTTCGCGGGAGGCCGAGCGAGGGTGGAGGGGGGTTCGTCGGAGAGGGAGTTTCGTGGAGGGCTGAGGGAGGTTGGATAGGGGTTTCCGAAGCGGGGTCGCTGGGGCCGAGGGAGGGTTGGATGGAAGGGTGGGGGTCGGGTGGGGTGGCGGGGAGGGCAGCCAGGGATGGCGGGGCAGATGGAGAGGGAGAAGGAGGGGCGGCACTGACCGAGGGGGAAGGAGGGGCGCGTCAGTCAGGGGGGAAGGAGCCTCACCGACGACAAAGAGGAGGGGGGAAAGAGAGAGATTGAGCTCGCATGGAAGGAAAGAAAAAATTTGAGGATTTTTAATCTAACCTATGGCAGCGGTTATCGAACCGCTACCATAAATCTACGACAGCAGTTATCCAAAATTATTATCATAGATCTACGACAGCATTTCTATAACCGCTGTCGTAGATCTATAACAGCGATTTTTGATAATTGCTGCCATAGGTTGAAAATAATTTTTTTTAATATTATATAATTTTAAAATTTAATATCCATCTTCATCATTCATTATCTAAATAATTATCATTAAAGTATCATCATAAAAGGTCATCTCGATTCGATGGCCCTAGCTTCGTCGATCAGAAAAATTTGATTTCAACGACCACGAACAATGATGCGATGATCTGATAAATGGAGACCTTTGATGGATCCAAAAATCTGCAATAACGATCTTGATGATATTTATATTATACTATCAAAGTTTTACTTCAATCGGATATCATTATCATGGTCAATTTAGTATAGAATAATTTCAATCGTTAAATTAGAAATAAGCGATCAAAGGGTTAATCGATATTTGATTATGAGATAATTTTTTAGTTAAATGATCTTTGTCATAATTTTAAATATTTTATATGGCGATGATAGTAAAATTCAAATTATTTTTGTATAAACTGTTCATGTTAAGCAGATATTGCAAAAGCACGAGCATAACAACTAATGAAGTTTCAGAATGGTTATCAGAAGACGTATAGTTTTAGATCATTCTTCATCTTATGAGTTGAATTTTATAATCACCAATATAAAAAAATGATTAAAGTAATAGCCAAGATCATTTATAAAAAAAATTATCTCATAATCGGATACCGTTTGGTCCTTTGATCACTCGTTTATCATTTAACAATCGAAACTAATCTATACTAAATTAACCAAGATAATGATATTCGATTGAAGTAAAATTTTAATAGTACACTACAAACATCATCGAGATCATCGTTATAAATTTTTGGATCTATCAAAGATCTTCATCTATCAGATCATCGCATCATCGTTCGTGGTCGTCGAAATCGAATTTTTTTTATCGATGAAGCTAGGGCCATCGGATCGAGGTGATCTTTTATGATGATACTTTAATGATAATTATTTAGATAATGAATCGTGAAGATGGACATTAAATTTTAAAATTATATAATATTTAAAAATATATATATATGGTAGCGGTTCCAATTAACCGCTGCTATAAATCAGTTTATAGCAACGGTTTCTACTAATCGCTACTATAGGTCCAACTTATGATAGTGGTTATAATAAACTGCTACTATAGATCGACCTATAGCAACGGTTCTTAAGAACTGCTACCATAGATCCGACCTATGGCAGCAGTTACAAAAATCACTGTCATAGATCCGATCTATAACAGCAGTTAACGAAAACCGCTGCCATAGGCTATTTTTGTAGTAGTGAGATGAGATCTAGATTTTCACATGGAGAATAAGTCTTGGAGTCCTTTTGATCTAATAATAAGTGATTTGGTCAAAGAAGGACTCTAAATGGCATTGGATTTAAAAAACCTTTCTCACGCCAAAGAGAGCATCGCATGAATTTATTTTTCACGCAGAGGTGTTGTCGCCCATACCATATCCCACACCCCCTCTATCCTTTCTCTCTCTCTCTTCTATAAGTCTAAAAAGTTAGGTACAAATCTAAGTTGAAGGTCCAAGATTTTTGGCATAAGATTCAAGATTTACGCGATGGTGTTGGTAAGATAGATGGGCTACCTTCAAAAATAGTTTTGAAGGATCTATAGTTCAGATTTAGATTTGATCTTTGGAGGACATTTGTGAGGAGAAGACGTTCAAATTCTGTTCGAGTAGATACCGGTAGAGGCCAAGCACGTGCGTGGCTCCTTTCAGAACCAACAGAATCATCGTACGATAATTAGATTATCCAACAAGATATCTTAAATTAAATCTAATTTAATTTTAATTTTAATTTTTAATATCATATCATCATGATCGGATCTGAGAATTTCTAGATCTGATCAGATTGTAGAGATTTTTGTAGAAAAATCTACCTTAGATCTGGTTAGATCTGAATGATCCTGCGGTGGAAAATTAGATTTTTTCTTCACATATGGTAGTATAAAAAAATAAATAATGACTAAACTATTCTTAGCATCGATTGCTAGGGGGATGCAAGTTCTAGTGCCAAGATGCCCCAAAACATGTAAGATATCTGGTGATTTCAGGTGATCCCTTACCAATAATCATTATTCCTACTCCAAAGAAACTCCAAATCAAATGGGAAGGAGAAAGGAGGGGAGGGGGGAGGCATCTCAATCAAGTTCTTTTGCTTCCTTATTATCTCAGCTCATCAATTTTTGCCACTATAGAACAAGATTGCCTTTAAGGATCTTGTAGACTATTGAAAATCCTGACTAGTGTTTCTTTGAATGCAGGATGCATAAGATATGTTGGCATTTTTCTCTTTTCATGTTTATTCTAGGATTTTTGGCTTGAATCTCCAATCTTAACTTGGTTTTTCAGGTGCTATGGTTACTTTTATTAGTATGATCTGCCTTCAAATGTAAGGAACAAGGACATCATTAACAAGCCTTATAATGGAACAATAAGCTCGAGGCCTAACTTTCGAGCTACAAAAGAAGAATCAAATAGATTGTTGTATATGCTGGTATCTTGGATTGTTATGGCTAGTTATTTTAAGTGTCTCAATTTTGAATGTTTGATATGCTAAGGATCTTAGGTTGAATGTCTACAGTTTGTGGAGTGTCCTAGGCTAGATGTTTTGGGGTTTGTACCATATTGGATGTTTTATTTTAGGGGCTACCATAACTTATTTTGTAATCTTTAAGCTATTTATGTAATAAAAATGATATTTTTGCCTAAAATAAATGCCTTCATGGATCTCCTAGGATCAGTTTTTGTATTAGAAGCATTCTAAAGGTTCTCGATCCCAAGCATCTTCCAAATGCCCAGCATATTTTGAAGCCTAAATAATAAAAATGATATTTTTGCCTAAAATAAATGCCTTCACTAATCTCCTAGGATTAGTTTTTATATTAGAATCATTCTAAAGATTTTCGATCCCAAGCATCTTCCAAATGCCTTACATATTTTGAAACCCAAATGCATGACTAAATATTTAGTAAAAATACCATGAACTTTTTTGTTGTTTCTGTTGTTACACCTATACCTTTCTACCTATTCTATTGCCAACCCCTCTACTTTAATTCTGCTTTAGTTACACCCCTTTTACCTTGAAGATGTTGCAGAATCACCCCTTATGATTTGAAAATGGAAAATAAAGATATCCTAGTAGATGAAGACTAAAGGTGCATATTTATATAATTATACTTGGATACTTGCTACATCATCTACTAATACCTAACAATTCATGATAGAATTATAAAAGAAGAATCAAAGTACGATTAAAACACATGAATACATGCTATAACTGCTATTTTATAAATAATTTAAAGTAAAAGAATCAAATCAGAATAGAAACATAAATAGCATATAATCAAAAGAAAAGAAGCATTGCCTTGGCATATGAATGTCCAAAAATAGAGTCAAAATAGATGGTACCATAATGTTTGATAATGCATCACAATATTTCATAATATATACAAAAAGTATCACAACAAACACATGAAGTGATATACCAAAATCACATAAACATAACCAAAAGTGTGTTAAAAATAGATGCAGAACATCATGGCTTTAAGAGTGCTTCCGCTTGCCACGAGGAGGGTGTTTGCTATGAGGAGGATGCTTGCTATAAGAAGGCAAGCAAGGGGCTACAATTGTGAGGAGATAAGGAGGTGCAAGTTGTGAGGAGGTAGGTTGGTGACTACAAGTTGTGAGAAGGTAGGCAAGGAGGCTGATGGCTATGAGGTGGTAGGTTGGAAACTTGCAGCTTTCTTCTTTGATGGTCTCCTAGTATAATGAACCTTAACAAATAAGCAAAAGAGGAAATGTAAGTACATATGAGATAATAGTGGCTAAGTAATGAAACATAAGTACATAATACCTATTGTTAGGGATAAATCTATGCCTATCGAAGTTCGGCTAAGATTTTGGTCAAATTTTCTGCACCTATGCATCCAAGTGTTGGGGATAAATCCATGCCTACCGAAGTTCGACTAAGATTCTGGTCAAATTTTTAGCACCTGCGCATCTAGTTCGATCGAACTCCTTCCGGATTCTTTCCAGTAATTGGGTTCCCTCAACAGGCGAACTCCTCTAGTAGTCGAGCTCCTTTTGGACTCCCCCAACAGGCAAACTCCTTTCGAATTCTTCTCGGTAGTTGGGTTCCTCCATCAGACAAATTCTTCCTTGGATCTCTCCTTCAGAAGAGCTACACGTAGATCTCTCCAGCAGATCTACTTTCTGATTTCAGAAGAGTCTCCTCTCCTACATAAATTCGGCCTCAGACACGACATGAATCAATCCACACCCGGACTATCTTAGAGGAGTCTGAACTTTAGAATTGATATAGCTCAAAGGTCATCACCAACCGATGCCTACTCCGAACTTTGACTACCAAATCTCAAGCGGACTAGGCACCTTACGACAACAAACATTTTTCTCCATAACAAACTCCACGTGGCCTCGAGTGGCCCACTACTCGACAGTTATGACTGTTACCATCAGTTTGTTATAGGCTCCGTCTATGAAAGGGATCCTCCAGATATATTTTCTCCAGGCTCTTTTCTCCTTCTCAAAATTCTGCTGAATTCTTTCTCGAGTACTCCATTTCTGTTGGCCAAAAGAGCTGACTTGATCGTCGGAGGGTCTTGCCGGAGCCACCCCCTCGGACTTTGGATAAGGCTTATTTTGCAAGTCACCGACGATAATCTCTTCTTCTCCGACTCCGGCATTTCTCCGACGACGACTAGATTTTGCACCAACACCTATCATCTCTCCCTTTTGCTATGCCCTTGGCTACTAGTTTGGTTGGATTTGATACCTTGGTCTTTCTTCTTTACTTTCTCCTTCGTAGGCCCTTTGCAAGTCCTAGAGTTATAGACCTATTGAAGGCAATTGCCATATCTTAAAGATGTGCCATTTCTTCTTATTTTAACTAAATCCTTTAGCCTATCCTCTTCTATTCTTCTTTCCTTTTTAGATATTCTAGCAAGAGCCTTTAGGGGAGGGGAGCAATAGTGGGGTACCGTATCCTTGGTCAAGATTGTATGCTAAAGATTGGCTAAATGATTTGCTCATAATCCAAGGCAAATATGTCTATATTTTACTAAACACAAATAAAGTGCTTTGCCTCCTTTCTAATGAACATAATTTCTATCTAGCATAACAAAATTGGATGCTTGATAGATCCCATCTCTTGCATTTATAGGCTCAATGAAGACTTCTCAGGTTCCTCAGATGTTTTCTATAATGGTGCGCAAGAAAGGAGGGATCGCCAAACCCTAATAGAGGATGGAATTATCGATGCTCACCAAAAAATCAGCAAAGGATGGAGGATGGGAGAGGGGGATTTGAAGGAAATAACCCTCAAAATTGAGAGGAGATAGATGAAATCAGTTTCAAACAGTGTAAAAGAGGGAAAGAGTATTTTCATTAATTGAAATAGCAGACTAACATTATTTGCTGGTTAGTGAGCTAAAAAATAAATTTAGAATATTTTGAAAACTTGAAAAGCCAGTTTGACACTTTTTAAAGTCGAGAGAGCATAAATGAGATTGCCTAAAAGGGTGTCCCTATAGTTATCCCAAATATTAATTTTTATTTCTAAGAAGAGGCCTTTTAGTCGGTCAATGACTAATAGCCTCATTTTTATTCTTTCAGTTAATTTCATCACTTTTATCCTTTAGTTTTTAGTTTTTATCCTTAATTACATAGCCCCGAAGTTATTGCTTTCTTCGTTAAGAAGGTAGTATCTTAGTAGTGAAGGTCTTTGAAGGTTAGGTAACCGAATATATAGCTATTTATCCTTTTCCATTTAGACATTGGTAGCACACTCGAATATCTATCCATTTATTGCCACTTATTATTCAAACATGCTCAATGGGACATGACTACATACTTTAATGTTGCTTGGGAAGAGAAATGATGTGTAGCCATCAATCTCGATGGGAAGTCTGATTCACAATACTATTGACGAAGATTGGCCATCTAGACATGGTCCATGAGCTCAACTTAGAGTGAATGTTTTCAATGGATAAACCAGCTCAAGCTTTTTAAGGGATCATGGCCTTGAAAGTTAGATTTCTCAAGTGGGGTCAAGTTAGTCACCAATCGATGCTTGGCATGATATTGTCTAGTAATTTAGATTTCTTATGAAAGTAAGCTAGCGAGACTTGTTGGAGATGATCATGAGCCAAGTGGCCATCATGTTGAGCATTTGTGGAGCAATAGAAGTCTTATTCAACTATAATAACAAAGCAAGTGTGAGAGGCTTTTCTCTTAATATCAGGCACCACAGCATTCACCAATCAATCCTATTATAAAATAGTAGCCCCTGTAAGGTGAACAAGTTGTCCAGTTTTCATCTATAATATAGAAGAGTTGAGATACTAGGAAAAGCTAACCTTCAAAATATATGATCTATGCTGAAGAGAAAGGTCAAATACTACACTAGTAAATCCTCAAGTTCTATAGACGTCTGATGTGATGAAGATGATATCTAGTAGTAAACATGGATCTTATATGTTAGACCGAGTGGACTCCTACTAATATGTCAATTAATATCAGGCTAATTTTAGAACCCAAGATGAGTTTTGGCCTCCTGAATATATGATTAAGTGTTTTAGAACCCAAGATGAGTTTTGGCCTCCTGAATATATGATTAAGTGTGAAGAGGAACAATATCAGTTTGAGAGTTGAACTAAAATAGATTCATGTACCATGGGTTGGTTGTATTCCTAATGAGATGGCTAGGGGGCAGCTTATGAACTAGCTAATAATGTGTATTCCATGAATCCCAAGGGCTAGGGGCAATAATTATAGTGGGTACCTCCTTCTCCAAACTAGCCATGCATACTAAATCCTTCAATCAAAGGCAACCTCAAGCTGATTACAGAGTTCATAATATCTACTGGAACCCATTGTATCAATCAATTCAACATATTCAACACTACAACATTATCCTGGATCAAAGCAACCTTTTATAGAATGTCACCCGATTGGTTGACCTCATAAGGATCAACCAGCACATATTAACCAGAAATGAGATTGATTTACAAGAACCCTTTCAAGATTGTTATGACCAGGCTTACGAATTTCTTAGGGGTACAAAGTCCCCAAAATCTTAAAATTTTTGAAAGATGACAATCTTTCTACCATAGAACACATAGACTAATTTTTA
The DNA here is from genome assembly GCA_006176705.1 of Cocos nucifera. Classification (NCBI taxonomy): domain Eukaryota; kingdom Viridiplantae; phylum Streptophyta; class Magnoliopsida; order Arecales; family Arecaceae; genus Cocos; species Cocos nucifera. Next base: position 22,150 of record QRFJ01000745.1, on the reverse strand, counting down.
GTCTAATGTGGAGGCGTAGGGAACAATAATTTCCTCAAGTTTAGGCTATTTTCTAACTCATTAACCGGATCAACATTTGCCTGGTACGTTAATTTACCATCCATTTTTGTTTTTACCTGGCAAAAGCTAGAAAAATAATTCTAGGCCCAATTTTATCCAATGGAGTCTAAGGTGTTAGTGGTTGATCTTACTATATTAATACAGCAATCTAAAAAGTCAATCAAAAAAATATATGGCTCGATTTTAAAAAGCCATATATGTCATGATTGTATTGGCCTAAATTTGGAATTGGGAAAGAAATTTTACTAGAAAAGAATTCTATGATTCTTCTAGTTAATAATATGAACAATAAATTATGAAGCAATCCTCTAAGAGAGAAAGAGTAGAGAAGAACATATAATAGCATGCACATAAGATATTAAAATTATCAAATCTAAGGCATTAAGACGAAATTTGAGCAATGCACCATGGACAAGGATGAATGCAATGAAATTGATGTAGCCAAGATTTTAACTAATAAAACATATGTCTACAAAGTATTAAGTAAGCTAACTAGACAAAATTGATCAGCGATCAGTGATCAATCTAGTCCAAAGGGTGACATTAGATACTAATTTGACATCACTAAAATACAATAGATCTTTGACTATTTATTGAAAGACAAAAAAAAAAAAGCAACGTAAAGATCACAAAATCCCTCCTTTAGAAGAGCTAAGGATCCATTCTTTTGTAGATAAAAAATTTATCTAAAAATTATATTTTCTAGGTAAATATTTTTTAGATAATATTTTGATAGAAAAATAATTTATCTATGTTATTTTACGTATAGAAAGGTGGCTTCGAAATTTGTTACCCATATTCTTTTATATTACTACTTTTGTAGGAAAGTTGCTAAAATTTATCCATATTTTTTATAATACTCTTTATACTTTTTAGGTTTAGAAAAGGTAGATGACCGAGTTATTAGGCATTGAATGATGGAGGTATTGAAAATGAGGATGGAGCATTTTAGAAATAAAATTAAATATCTATGTTATTGACTGATATGAAAATGATTTAGGCCCCATTTGGCTGAGCTTTGGGAGGATCAGAAAGTATTTTGGATGGCTAAAATAGTGTTTAGTAAAAAAATATGGAAGCTATTTTAGTTTTTCCAAAAAGATGAAAATATCTATTTGAGAGAAGCTCGATTTTGGAGCTTTCTCCTAAAAGCACTTTGCTGATTACATCATAAAGCTATTTTAACTTTATGAAATTTTATATTTTGACCAAAATACCCATAAAATAATTCCATAATTATATTTATATCCCTATATAATGCACGAAACTCTAATCATCCGCTCCTTCCTTGCATATACAGTCAGCATATTTTTTCTATAGAATCCAAATTTGTCTTGGCTCCTTCCATTTCTACATATCTAGGTATTATTTCTTATTTTTTCTCATTGTTTAAGATATTTTTTTTTGTTTCCATGATTGATTATTGTCCTTTCCATATCCCTCTCTTTGTTATGAATTTTTTTATTTTTGGGTCCGTCTTTCCTTCCTTTCTTTGATTTTTTTCTTTTCTTTGATTTTTTTTAACATTTTGGGTCCATCTCTCTTTCTTCCCATGATTCTTTTTCTTCCCACATCCCTTTCTGTCTATTTCCTTCTTTAACTTTCCATTGCATCATTCTATCTTTTCATATTTTTATTTTCATAAATAATAATAATATTTTTGATAAATCTAATTGATCTCTAATAATGAGCTCCTGATGGTATGCAAGACTTCAAAAATCATTCATCCACATCATATGTTTATTTTACTGGCTTCAATTGTTCACTGAACCCTTGGTCATATAGGATTGTAAAATATCATGATAGCACTTGGCATTATAATATGATTAGTTATATATAAGTCCCATATATATCAAAATGGAAAGGATTTGGAATGTTCTGATATAATATGATTTCATATTCCAGAGATGGCTTTGTTTTTTTGTCTTTCTATATGCATTATTATTGTCAATAGGTTATATATATGTGTGTGTGTGTGTGTAGGGCATTGCTCTAGATGTTGGATATTGCTATATATTGCCATGCCATGAAATTATTATTATTATTTTTGATAAGAGTAAAACATGTGTTTATTAATTCCTAAATTGATTTATTATATATATATATAATGTATGTGCATGTGTATTTGAATCAAATACATTTATATTTGCTTTGCTAATTGTCTTATAAAATATGATTGAAATCATGATTTATGATTGACAAAGTATTTTATGTCTTTGTTGTTGCGTTGTAACAAGAAAAAAATGTCTAAAAAGTATCAAAACATATCTATCGGTCCATCAATCCAAGATGACAAGAAAAAGAAGGCAGTTTGGAATGATAAATTGATAGAGGAATTCGTTGATATGTGTATTGGTGAAGTTGAAGCTGGTAATCGCCGAGGAACACATTTCAATAGGCTAGGATGGGCTAATATAATTAAAAAATTTAATAAAAAGACTAAAAATTAATATGACTATAAATAATTTAAAAATAAATGGGACAACTTGAAAGCAAAATATTAGAGCATCTGGATGAGATTGATAGCAAAAGAAACAAGGCTTGGATGGGATCCTATTAGAAATACAATAGATGCACTGGATGCATGGTGGAAAAAAAAGTTGCAGGTACAAATAATAGCATATTGATGCTTATAGGATTTTTATACTATGATTTTAAAAAATAGTGATAATTATATATGCTTAACTTGTAGGAAATTTCTAATGCAACTAAGTTTTGAGAATGTGGTTTACAACATGAAACGAAGTTAGATAGATTATTTAGAAATAATAATGCCACAGGGGAGGTGGCTTGGACACCAACTTTATTGATATAGGGGGATGTTGAGAGCATATTTGGAGCTGATGGTAGATTAGATGAAGAAAATATTGATATATTTGAGGGTTTATGTGACTCTGATGAAGATCCTAATCTAATTGTATGTGGAATTGATGATCTTTTCACTTATATAGATAATGTTAATCCTACCCCTATATCTTAGCCCACCCATGAAAAAAGAAAGAAGAGAGTTACTCCTAAGAATCAAGATAAGAAATGCAAGAAGGTAAGAGGTGTTGCATAATTATCTTAGGAGTTTAGTCATCTTCTTGATGCGGTGGAGAAAAGGAGTATAATGTTATCTAGAATAACTGATAAGCCTGAATGTAGTATTGATGAGGTGATGAAAATGGTTCATGAAATGCTTGAGATAGGAGCACAACCCGAATTGGTTCTACTCGCTGCTAAGGTGCTCCTTAAAAGAGAGCATAAGGAGATGTTTGTAGCTCTTGAAGATACCCATTTTCAGATTAAATGGCTCAAGTGCATGTCAAATGCACAAAACTAGTTTTTGATATATTAGCATGATGATATATCTTTTATAGTTTTAATTATGAATATTTATGTTGGAATTATGGTGGATTATGTGTATTCGTATTATGTTTTGAATAATATGTTGTGAATATCATGACTATTATTGATATTATGGATGATATATATTGGTGTTTTATATCATTTGTATTATTTGTATTTTAAGTCTTCATGTTATGCCTTTTATTTTTTTGTTATTGATGTTTTATATTTTGCATAATATTTTCTATACAGATATGGGCAGTACAGACAGCAATTCTGAGGATAATTATTTTAGTAAAGATGAGATAGCTGAGGATAATGAATTTTATATATTTGTGACTGTAGCTGCTGGTATGGCTAATGAATATTACTCAAAATATATTGATAAAGAGCCTTGCAGGACCTCATATCAAACTAGATATAGATTTATATTATAGATTCTACAAGGTAATCCAAATAGATGTCAACAACAATTTAGGATGGAGAAACGTATATTTATTGATCTATGTAAGGAATTGAAAGACAAATATGGTTTGAAAGGTTCTAGAAATATTTCTGTGGAGGAGTTGATAGCCATGTTCTTAATGATTCTGGGACATGGATTTGGAAATAGGATGATTCAAGAAAGATTTCAGTATTCGGAAGAAACAGTTAGTAGATATTTTATCCATGTCTTACATGTTATTTTAAAAATAAGTAGGGATATTATTAACCCAATTGATAGATAGTTTAAGAATATTCCTAGTAAAATTCATGATGATATTCATTGGTGGCCATATTTTAAAGATTGCATTGAAGCAATTGATGATACCCATGTGATAGTAAAAGTTTCTCCATCTAAGCAAATACCATATATTGGCCGAAAAGGGATTCCTATGCAAAACATTATGGCTTGTTGTGATTTCGACATATGTTTCACTTTTGTTTAGCTAGATGGGAGGGTACTACTCATGATACTCATATTTTCTTAGAGGCTATACATAGAGAAAAGCTCAACTTTTCACACCCATCTAGAGGTATGTATTTTAATTAAATATATTATAATAGTAGGCATATATTTTATCTTTTATGCATAAGTATTAAATTCTAACTTATATATTTTTATGTAGGTAAATATTACTTAGTGGATGCAGAATATTCTCACATGTCAGGATATATGGGGTCTTATAAAGGAAAAAGATATCATCTACCAGATTTTTGATATGGAAGTCAACCAAGGGATATGCATGAAATCTTTAATCATGTACATTCCTCATAGAGATGTACTATTGAGAGAATATTTGGATGTTGAAAAAGTAGCTGGAGAATATTGAGTATAATGCCTAACTTCCCTTATCATAAATAAGTTCAAATTATGGTGTCATCCATGGCCATTCATAATTTTATTAGGCATCATGCAATTAAAGACTTTGAGTTTCAGCCTTATGATGATGATGAAAATTTACTTCCTCTAGATTGTTTAGAGATTAGTGAATCGCAAGAACCCAATTCGGAGCAAAGTCGAGCAATGAGTAATTATGAGATGGATATTCTACATGATCATATTGCTACTCTTCTTATGACTCATTGACTTTTTTTTGTATAAAATTATACATGTAATATGGATTTTATCTCATATCATTCATATTTTGGGTTTGAGAAAACTTACATCTTGTTTTTTGTTTACTATTAGAATCAAGAATGTAAAATAATTTGATGATATTAATAGTTAATGCATATTTTAGAATTTGTTATGGATAAGGTGGCATTAAGTATATATTTGATTTATCAATATTTATCAATATTATTTCATTGTGTATAAGAAAAGCAGGAATAGAAAAGCATGGCGCAGAAATAAATTCTAAAATCTTTTTTTTTAAGTGCAATTGCATACATCTATATTATACTATAAATATAATGTTATATTACAATGTATCATACTATTACGATATTATATGATAAAATTTTTCATTATATTACAATAATATGCTATATTATATCATACTATAGTAATATTATAATATGTAATAATATTTTAATATGTAATAATACCATAAAATGTTGTATCACAATATACCATAGTATTATATTACATTATGTTATACTATAATAATATTATACTATGTAATAATATATTACTATGTTATATCATATAATATTATATTATATTTTATTCTATAGTATATAATATTATATTAACTATATTATAATAATATTATATTATATTATTATATAGTAATATTATATATACAATATATTTATATAATAATGTATATTACATTTTATTATACTCTATTATATTAATGTTCTTTATGGTTATTTTGTCATACCAAAAGTATTTTTGTGGTTTAATTATCAAACACGTGTTAAAGTTCTACAGCACTTTACAAATGTAGTTACCAAATAATAAATAGCTTTTTTAAAAAGCTCTACTTCTCAAAATCTCTACTTTCTAAATGCTCTGCTTTCAGAAGTTTCAAAAGCTCAACTGTCAATAATAATCCCAAACAAGGCCTTAGCCACCCCCTAGATGGATAACATTTTTCTTCTATTTTATGAATAAATGCGATCCATGAGAAAAAAACTTGCCCATCTCGAAAAGCATAAGAATATGGGTAACTTAGTCAATAGAAAAGTTGACTAATTTTTTTATAATATTTATCCACTAATGAATGGGCCTTACAAGATAAGAAATATTGCAAGTGGTATAACAAGTGGAGTCACTATGTTAATAACTTTATGATCCTTTGCAATGCCATATAGAAGGTGATTATTAATAGAAAGCTCAAATTTTCAAAGAAAGATAATCAAGCGATGCTAGTTGATGAGGATCTATTTCTTGAAGTAAGTATTAATATGCGATTTGAAGGCTTTTATGTCAAAGAAGAGAGATAGACCAGAAAATTTCTCTAAGTAGGCTAAAGTGAGAAGGGTTTTAGCCAAACAAAAAATAGGTTCAAAGCCTAAAGGAGGATAAAGTTCAAGGATTGAAGTATATGTATTTTATTTAAGATCTTCATGAAGAACAACAGAGAGAGGGCAGTGCATAGGAGATAGATGAAGACATTCGAGATAGGAAGATGGTGGAGTGCTTGGGTTGGTAGATCTTGAGAGGAGAATCCTCTTTGCTAATGGTACAAGCTCGGGAGGATGTACTTCACCGATGGCATGGGCTTGGGAGGCATTTTGCCAACAACATGGGCTCAGGAAGATGTACTTTACCAATAATACATGCTCAAGAGGCGTCCTCTATTTGTGATTTGATTATGATCATGCATGGCCTCCTATCTCTTCTCCATTATCTCATTCACTTGGATAGCCCTTCCCTTTTATACAGCTAGGGATGAGGGCGAGAGGGAGACAGAGAGTGAATGAAGTGAGGAAAGAGAATGAAAATGAAGACTAAATAGAGGTTCATTCGAAAATTTCCATCAGATGGCATTGTTTTTTCTCCATCTTTTGCTTTAGATGTATTGAACTATGGTTAACCTGGTCTACAAATGATATGGGGGACTTGGTTCAACCAATAATTTTTTCATAAAATAGGAGAAAAATCTTATCCACCTAAAAGATGAAAAAATTATTTTTTGATAAATATTTTTTTATTTATTCCTAAAATAACCTTAACCCTAATAATATAATATAATAATATTATATTATAATATATAATAATATTGCACAATTATATTATATTATATTATACATAATGTATTATATAAATATTATTATATATTTGTTATAATAAATATATAATAATATATATGATATATAATACATTTATATAGAATAAATATATAGTATTTAATATTTATATATATTATAATATATATGGAAAATAACTTATTCAAAAAAATAGTAATGTAAAAAATACGAGCAACATAATGACTTTTTAGTACATAAAAAAATGAGTACATAAATTTTTTACCTAAATATTTCTTGAAAAATATTTATTTAAGAAAGTGTAGATTCCAGATAAGTTTCTACCCTCAAAGAAGGGGCCTTAGAGTTGAGATGCTTCCCTTGGATTGTAACTAAAAGAAAAGAAAAAAAAACTATAGCTGGTTGTGTATTACACATTTTTAACTGAAAATCCAATTTAGTGCTAAATTAACATGCAAAAGCAAGGTTTTTTGTTCACTAAATTTGATAGAGCCATCCAACACAAGCATATACGTTGGTTTATTCAGCCTATTTGATGTGCAGGAGAATTCATGCACATATACAATATGACACGAAAACATTAATCCTTAAAAGAGAAAGAAAACGAAAAACCCTGTTTTGTTGCTAGTTTTTTTTGGGTAAATGGAGCGGGGAGTCGTATTAAGGAAAGGAATGTCTGTGACCATCAAATATACACAAACTCCAAAACAGAAGGAGAGTAGGTACCCAAAAAAAATGAAGATAAGTGAGAAAGTTAGAAGTAACAGATCCGTTCTTTTATAGATAAAATAAAATATTTATTTAAAAATTTATATTTTTTTAGATAAATATTTTTTAAGTAATATTTAGATAGAAAAATAATTTATTTATATTTTTTTTAGAAATAAAAAGTGACTTTGAAATGTGTTATCCATATTTTTTTTATATTATTTTTTTTGAATAAATAGCTAAAATTTATTTATATTTTTTATAATATTTTTTTATATTTTTTAAATTTAAAGAAAGTAGATGATTGAGTTATTGGACTTTGAATAATAGAAGCATTTGAAATGAAGATGGTTTAGTTTAAGAATAAAATTAAATATTTATTTTACTAATTGATAAGAAAATGATTTAACTTTTCATAGATGGATAAGATGTTTTTTTTTTATTTTATAAGTAAATATTATTTATAAAAAATAATTTATACATCTTGAAAAGTATGGGAACATGAATAAATTAGTCTATAAAAAAATTAATTAATTTTTTATAATATTTATTCATAAAAAAAAAGTCTCCTAAGCATAAAGAAAAACATGACACAGCAACATAGGTTTTTGTACTTCAAAATCCCAAAAAGCATAGGCCGAAAAAATTATAGGCCTTTGCGGATGATCCTATAGAGATGAGAAGCCACAAAGGTCTAATATTTATTCCATTGCAGAAGCAAATGGCGAGGAGCTTTATCAGAATTTATAGAATGAAACTTAACTTCAATTTCACCTTACGGGAGATAACCAAAGTTTGAACTGAGGTTGAGGGAGGTTCATCCTGTCGAGTCCATCTTAATTAAAAATAATTTAAAAATAATCATCAAATTAGGACAACATCCTCCACTTTCTGACCCAACTAGCATTGAATTCTATAAATCTTATTGCGTCTTCTCATGAGAATCGTACAATAATAAAAAAATCTAGTATTGCTGTTATCCTTTTTAAGCCATGTAACTCGTAGACTTTTGGGGTCAAAATTTTTTTTATTGATTTAGGTTAAGATTATATTATCGAAGAGTAGCCAACAAATCTGGACAAACCCCCACTCAAGGCTTTCTTGAGTTAAGGTTGCTCATACCAATGATCAATAGAACGCCCATGGTGAAAAGAGTGTTATTGCTTGCTCACTTTCACATGTTTTGCACCTTTCATCTAAATTAAAAAAAAAAAGGCTCATTTTATATTATATAATCATTATTTATATCTAAAAAAGCATTAAATTTATTACCAACAATTTTACTAAAATATTATTTATTTAAAAATTATTTATCAAAATAATTTTTTTTTTAAACTATTTATGGATGTGGTGTTGAAATAAAGTCGTCCTTTGAAAAGACGACTTACTTTGCTTAGTCACCAGGCACTCTGATGAGTCAGCAAGTGAATCGCCCTTAGGTAGGGCGACTATCCCCCACTCAAGGCTTTCTTGAGTTAAGGTTGCTCATGCCAATGATCAATAGAACGCCCATGGTGAAAAGGGTGTTATTGCTTGCTCACTTTCACATGTTTTGCACCTTTCATCTAAATTAAAAAAAAAAAGGCTCATTTTATATTATATAATCATTATTTATATCTAAAAAAGCATTAAATTTATTACCAACAATTTTACTAAAATATTATTTATTTAAAAATTATTTATTAAAATAATTTTTTTTTAAACTATTTATGGATGTGGTGTTGAAATAAAGTCGTCCTTTGAAAAGACGACTTACTTTGCTTAGTCACCAGGCACTCTGATGAGTCAGCAAGTGAATCGCCCTTAGGTAGGGCGACTATGTGAGTCACTCTTCTGTAGGGCGGCTCTATTAGTCGCTCTTTCAAACAGCAACTTAGTTGGACCCCACTATAATAAAAAAAAAATCTCGAAATGATCGTCCGTGCTCCCCCTCCCTCTCTTAGGGCTCCCTCCTCCATCCTCTCCGGCGGTTAGGTCTCCCTCCCTCTCCTTCTCTGACGCGTGACACCATCTGCCCCTCCTCTCCAACGCATGTGGCACCCCCTCCCCCCTCCCTCTCTGACGCATTTCCCTGTGCGAGATCCCACCATTTTCCCCTCCCGGGCATTTCGGACTGCACCTTCCCCTCCTCTCCTTCTCGATCCGGTGCGTGATGCCGCCTTCCTCTCGGATCCCTGCTCTTCCTCCCTCTTCCCTTTTGAGCCCAACCTTCCTCTCTATCGAGCCCCACCCTGCGCACTGTCGCCCCCTCCTCCCTCTCCCTTTCGAGCCCGCCCTTCCTCCCTACTGAGCCCTACCCTGCACACTGTCGCCCCTCCCTTCCTCTCCCTTTCGAGTCCGCCCTTCCTCCCTCCCTCTCCCTATCGAGCCCCGTCCAAAGCACTACCGCCCCCCCGCGCACTGTCCTGGTGCGAGAACTGAAGGAACCAAATCTAGGATTTTATGACTAGATCTTGAAACTTTTTCAAGATCAGACAGCGAAAGACTAAAATTAATTTTAAATATCTAAAAATATTCTAGATCTAAAATCTATTACATGATCATGGCATGTTATTAAATCAGAAATTAAAATCTAAAGAAGTAATTAAAATATGTTGATTACATCAACATGTATATACACTACATCTAATGCAGGTATGAAAATAATAGATCAGATCTATTACCTGTGCAAGTTAGACATTCAAAATTGCTGATCTAGGCTTGAGGATGAAGTTACGAGCCGCACATATATCCGACTTCTAGGAGTCATTCACATGAGCCCACGATCAAGATCAGAAGTCCAGATGCTGGAAATCAGTATAGTATGCTAGTACTATGCTGATTTTTCTTTAATAGTCGATCAGATGCCTTCTCCTTTGAGATTTAGACTCTTCCAAAGAAGAGAAGGAGGAGAGGAGGTTTCAAATGTGGGACACTCTCAGAAAACCTAAAGAAAGAAGAAGGAAAGAGGTGAACACAGCAATCCTAGAAGAAGACCCTCTTCTTCTTCACTTTGCTCTCACTTAGACATCTAGTTTGGTGTCCATGAAACCCCAATGCCCAAGGACTTTCTCTCTTTGATTTTCACACACCCCAAAGCTTTTTTAATGATCTATTTTTAATGAAAAATTTAAGTAAAAATTTATTTTAAATAATAAGTTATGGAAGAGCCTTGTCTAGGTCAAATTTTCAGACAAAGCAGGTCAATACAAGGTAGGTTGTTGGGGCGCCCAACACTTAGGAACCCCCTCCTCATCCCATGCCATAGACCATCTGAGATTGGCACACAAAATGCCTTCTTTTACCATGGAAAACAAAGAAAGGTAATCAAGTGTGGACAGCACAAGGGAAAGAATCCAAGTTTGTTGGGATTCTATCATATAGAATCCAAACAAACCACAACAACTTACCTTCTTAAGCCAATGTCCATAACTTATTCCAAGTAAGAGAGAGAGAGAGAGGAAGAGGGGACGTGTGTGAAAGGCTAGGGAGAGGGGATTCAATGCCAAAAATAAAGGGAGAATAGCGTGGGGTCAAGGTGGCACAAGATATGGAATCCTAGTCATACTAGGATTCTTATTTTGGCTTGATCTAAAATTGGTTTCTCAAACCAAATTAAATCAAAAATAAATCAACCCAATTAAATTAGGTCTTAACTCAATTAAGAATTTAATTTAATTTAATTTAATTAGATTTAATTTTGACTTAATTTTCTAATTAAATTAAGAAATTGGGTTAACCAGAGTCCTAGTTGAACTAGGACTAGTTTTTCCTTACACTTGGCTTATCCAATAAGCCAATTGGACTTGATCCAGTCGATCCCAAACTAAATTTAATTAAACTATATTTAATTAAACTTAATCTAAGCCCTCTGACTTAATCAAATTAAGTCAATTAGCAGTCTAATTATTAATCAATCCTCCTGCAATACTTGCACTAGGTTAAACATCAATCGTATTGATAGTTTAACCCTAGAACGATTCTTAATCGTTGATCAACCATCCGATCAGATCATGAACTCTAATGTGTGTGACCTCATAAGTCTAAATCTAAGCCGATAGCATAGAAATAAATTTCTATACCAATCAAAGTAACCATCTTGATCATACTTTGACTTCGTAAGTACTTAACTGTGCCCAGAAGCCTTTCATTACTGAATTAGAAATTCAGTTAGTCCGATACTAAAGCATAGTGAGTTACTTGCAAGTTACTAAAGTGATCTCAGATCTAAGAAATACTTATACCTATATCCCATCAGAGACACTCTCGACAGTAGAATACTTTGAAATTGATCACATTCAATGACTATGTACCCATACATCTCATCTGTATGCCATACCAGTATCTCCACACTTCTTTATTAAGAGGACAACCAACCTATATGGCATACAGCGATCTATGCTCGATAGATGCTGTCATCCTAATTAACAGCTTATCATTTGATCATGAATAGATTTAAGGACTAATCAATAAATCCTCTCTTTGTCGAAGCTAAATAGTCCTAAGGACTTCATCACAATAATGGAGTTCATTAGAAGATGAATACTTTATAATAAAAAATATTAAAATTATATTTTATTTATTAATAAATTAATTATAATTATAATATAGCTCAACCGTCAATAGACTGATGATTGACTTTAGGACATATTTTTCAACAACTCTCACTTGTCCTAAAGCCACTTGGCACAATATCTAATACCCATCTTCGACTTATGGTTGTCGAACTCCTTTATCGCCAGGGTTTAGTGAAGGGGTCGGTCAGGTTCTTCTTTTCATCGATTTTCTGAAGCTCGACGTCACCTCGATCTATGATCTTTCAAACCAAGTGAAAGCAGCATAGAATGTGCTTCATCCATTGGTATGCCTTTAATTCCTTCACCTGAGCTATGGCACCAGTACTGTCATAGTAGAGCAGGACCGAACCATCTAGGGAAGGTGCTATTCCAAGCTCGGTGATAAATTTTCTCAGCCATACAGCTTTTTTCGCGGCATCTGATGCTGCGATGTACTCTGCTTCGCAAATAGAGTCTGCCACAGTATGCTTATTAGAACTCTTCCAGCAGATGGCTCCATCATTTAGAGTAAAGATATATTTCAAATACGCTTCTGCTATCATCATGATCAGATTAAAAGTTAGAGTTTGTAAATTCCACAATTTTCAAATCTGACTCACCATAAACCAACCATTGGTCCTTAGTATTTTTTCAAATACTTAAGAATGATTTTAACCACTTTTCAGTGATTTTCTTCAGAGTCAGATTGGTATCTACTCATTACTCCTAATGAGTATGCCATGTCTGATCTAGTACATATCATAGTGTACATAATAGATCCTACTGCTGAAGCATATGAAACTCAACTCATATGCTCTCTCTCTTCAGGAGTTATCAGATAATTCTTCTTAGAGAGAAAAATTTTATGGCCTATCGGAAGATAGTCTTTTTTGAAATTCTCCATGCTAAACCTCTTTAGCACAGTATCTATGTACGTGGACTAGGATAATCCAAGTATCCTTTTATATCTATCCCTATAGATCTTCATCCCTCGGATGTAGGATGCTTCATCCAAATTCTTCATAGAGAACTGTGATGACAACCAGACTTGTATTCTCTACAGTACGGAAATGTCATTCTCAATTAAGAGAATGTCATTCACATACAAGACAAAAAATACCACTGCTGGATCATTTATCCATTTGTAAATGCAGGACTCTTCTTCGTTCTCAATGAAGTCATACGTTTTGATCACCTTATCAAAATGCATATTCCAACTTCGAGATGCCTGCTTTAATCCATAAATGAATCTCTGAAGCTTACACACCTTGAACTCATCTATGGATGTGAACCTCTCAAGTTGTGTGATATATACTTCTTCGGTCAACTCTCTATTTAGGAAAGTTATTTTCATATCCATTTACTGGATCTCATAGTTCAGATGGACAGCTATCGCAAGCATTATTCGAATGAATTTGAGCATTGCCATAAGAGAGAATATCTCATCATAGTCAATACCATAACATTGACGATATCCTTTGGCAACCAGACAGGCTTTATAGATCTTTATTTTTCCATCTGCGCCCCTTTTTTTTTTGAAGACCCATTTACACCCAATGGATTTAACCCCTTCGGATGGGTCAACCAATTTCTACACATCATTGACCTTCATATTAGATATATGTGCCCTAGAAGCCAAAATTGACTGACACTTGTAATACACTTCTAGGGGTAAAATTATAATTTTGACTATAATCAATAAAATAGATTATTTTTTATCACATATGTGTATTTAATGTCTGTGATACATCCTTAAGTTAATGGTAATGATAGTTCATATTTTCAAGAGTTGAAAATTTAAGATATAAATAATTATTATTAACTCATAAAATGCTCCCGACCATAGAATCATCATGAGGATGGTGATTTATCCAGAAGGTTGGTGTACAATCGCTTCTCTTTAGTAGATGAGTCTTGAGTCTATGGAGTGGAGACACCGAAGCGAGAGTACAGATACTCGTTAGAGAACGAGGGCACTGAGCGTGACCACCTTGAGTAGTCATTAGGAAGTCTACCTTTTCGTCAATAACTGACTCGATGCTGCAGTGGTGTGTCTGATTCTTTGATCTGAGGTGCATCGTAGTTCACCTTGAGGATATATTTAGTTTGACTAACACCATAACTCGATCTCCTAGCCATATGAAACCCTGAGGTGTATGTTTGGCTATAGCATGTTCATTGTAGGAACTGGTTGCATCAAGATGGAATCTATCTACCTCGGTGGTAGAGGAGCAGCCCTATGATGATCATGAGAATCAAGTCAAAAGCCATGGCATGACAAGAGTGAAATAATAGAAAGAGTTTCTATTTAGCTTTTCACATCGGACTTGAATCGAATGATTACATCATATGACGAGACTAGGGTTTGACGAGTTCACCTAAATCTTAATCTGATTGGGGCTTAAGATAGAAGAACTTAATCACACAGGTAGCTGCACCAAGAGGTTCGCATTTAGCTCTAATGGGTTGCCACCATATACTGCTAGGTGTCACTAGTGAATTTTGGAAGCAATTAGAATGATTTAGATAATCGATCATTCTAGCTATTCCAATTAGAAGAGTTCTGATCCATCGAAAGGAGTTTCGATGATATCGATGATAGAGATCATGGCATATCTCATAACCATACAGAATTGAACCTAATTGGGACACACAAATAAGAGTTTGAATCTGGTGATCATCAATTAAACTGATTCAGTTCAATTGATCTGAATGAAATTCAATTAGGTTTAAGGAAATCATGCTAGCACTCGATTGAACCTAACGTTCTTCTTTTACAATCATAAATAGTTGTCCTGACTGAGCCAAAGAAGATTGTGCTCAATTAGAGGCCTTCACTTGGTTTGACTGGAGCCTATCCAAGTTAGAAAAGGGTTATCTTATTTTGTAAGATAATATCTGCCATTTTTGATCACCTGCCATTTCTCATCCTTTGACTTTGGTCAAAAGTTGATCTTTGACTGGTCAAATGTTGACCATTGACACTTTGACTTCTGTCCACCTATCATGCACCTATTGGAGAGCTGGTGGGGGCTTGTCCTCCTATCAGAACCTGGCAAGAAGGAGGGCGCACGCCACCCTTGGCGTGTGCCCAAGCTAGAGGCGCTCAGGAGTCCCTGTTGGACAAGAACTCCATCTCCTTTTTGGATTCCGATTAGACTTCTCTTAAGTATCAAGTTTGACTGATCTTAGGCGCCATCTAAGGAGGAATCCAAGGGACTCTATTTCCACCAATCAGATTTAGATCTGATTTCACAAAGGGTTGTGATTGGTTGAGAAGAAGAGGAGTTGGATCACGCATAGTCTATAAATAAGACCCTGCGCCCAACCCAAAGAGAATTGAAAATTCTCACACCCCAAGGCTGCCTCTCCTCTCCTCCTCCATGCCAAGTCCATCTTCTCCCTCTCCTCTCCATGCCCAAAGAAGTTTGGGATCCAAGTTGGTGCAATCCAAATGAGAGAAAGGCAATAGAAAGCTAGAAGACTGCGCTGATGCAAAGGACAACTGCTGATCTTCGAAAGGTGTTTTGAAGATCCTCCAAATCAAATTCAGATCTAATTTTTGGAGATGTGATAGAAAAGAAGAGAATCTCCAGATCCAATTCGAGTGGATACCGATGGAGGCTAGGCACTTGCGTGGCTAGATCCAGAATCTTTCGCTGCTTACAGGATCATCAACGGATAATAGGATTATCCTACGTCAAGATAAATTAAATTTGATTTAATTTTTTTAAATTTTATTTTTATTATTAGAATAATAAAGATTGGATCTAAAATATTCTAGATTTGATTTAAATTAAAGAAAAAATTTTTTGAAATATATCTCTTGATCCGATCAAATCTGAACGAACCCGGTCCGAAAAATCAGGATTTTCCCTTCAACTGGTATCAAAGCCAAGATTCTAAAATATTTAGATCTAATTTTAAATTTATTTTAATTAAAAAATAAGTAATTTTAGATGTCACATGAGATGTGATCAGATCTGAAATCAAAAAAAATTAAAATTAAATGATTTGGAGCTAAGATTAGAAAATATGCATGACTAGTTCTAAAATAGAATAGTTCTATAGAATAGTCTTGCATGTTTATAATTTAATTTGATTAAATTATATTTAAATCTATTTATTATTATTTTTTTAATATTATAATATTATAATAATATCTAAAAAATAGTAAATAAAAATTATTTAATTTTAAACATCATAGTGAGATATGATTGATGCATGTCTAGACTAATTGTAGAATAGTTCACATAATTATCTAGATTAGAGTTTATTTTGATAAGATCAATTTAAATTTAATTTTTTAGATATTATGAGATAATTTAGATCTAAAAATATGCATGATTCGATACATGAGATGTATGCAAAATATGCCATGATTAGATCTAATTTATATATGAGATATATGATATAGATCTAAAACTATTTTGTAGTATTACATGTTCTTGATTAAGACGTTCCTCTTGGCCGTTCGATCATAAGAATGAAGAAAGGTTTAAAGGGCCCTCTCCTCCCATCCGATGGGACTTTCTGATGATGTGTAGGGGTGCTGCATGTTCGTTCTTAATCAGAAATCTAAAACTTACTTTCTGCAAAATCTTAGATCCTGAAACCCTAGAATTTATTGTGCATATTTTATTTATGAACCCTATTTAATTAAGAATAAAGATTATAGAATATTAATTAGATCTAAAATTGAGAATTTTAGATCTAAGATATATTCATAATACTGGGTTTGGGCTTGGATAGCTCAATTAGGTCTAAGCGGTTGATCAAATCGAATCAAAAGTTGGTTAGATGGGATCAACAATGCTTAAATTGACCAGCCTAATAGGATTAAGTCTGGGTCAAGATCGAGTCATGATCAAGCAAGACCTAATTAGGCTCAGATGTTAGAGTCTGGATTGTAGGTTGATCCAATTGGTTCCGACTCAACAATTTGGTGTCTAAGGTAAGTTTGGCACATACGACCGACTGATTTTTAATTGGGAGCTACTCGACCTGAATGCATTCTTGTACGAGTTAACAGCATATCCCTTCCACCGATCTCACTTATCTGGCCATATCTGTTGACTCAGTTCTGATTTGAGGTGATCAATAATCCAAGCTAACCCATGCCATTAGGTTAGTCATAATTGTTATGACTATGACAAGTCTAGTTTAATGAGATCTAAATCAATTCTCCCTAAGAAAAGATTAAGTCTGAGGTCTTCCACCATTATAGATGTGCGGGCTCTTCTCGGGGTTGATTATTCTCGATTGGATACAGTGGCTCAATTCACCAAAAGATGCAACCATGTCTATTAGGCATTGGATGCTATGGCTGGAGGATGAGTGGCTCATATTACAAATACGGTGAGAGACCAATTAGAAATCAGTCTGTTGCAAATGATGGGTCTGACTTAACTAAGGAGTAGATCAATATTCTGGATATGGTGAGATTCATGAATTAGAGACTAAGTTTGGATGCACCATGATTAGAGAATCATTGAATAACAGTTGTTCACTCATTGGCTAACCCATCACCAATAACTGTTAGGTGAGGTGATGAGTCAGTTGGTGAGACTGCACCACCCACTAGAAATCATTAATCGTGAAGATTTTCGTATCTCTACAGAGAAAGTGTAGGAATCCGAGAAAATAGTGAGAGCTAATTTATTTAAAAATAAAATTTTTAAATAAATTGGATAAGTCATAATTACAGTATCTAACTAGAATCTTTGACTCACTATAGAAAAATGTCTGCATCCAAACCCATTAGCACGTTCCTGGACACACATAGACTGATCGAACCCAATTATAAAGATTTGCTCATAACTATAAAATCATTTTGGATTCTAGAAGAGTTAACCCATGTATTGGACCCAGGACCTCCATCTTACCAACCCGTCTATCCACTGAATAGAGAGCATCTCTAAAAAAATAGATAGACGAAGATAATAAGGCCAGATATTCCATGTTGGACCCGATGTCTGATGAGCTCCAGCACCAACATGAACATATCGGGACTGCTCGTCAAATGTTGGCTCACATGCAGGAGATGTTTGGTGAACAGAGTTGCGCAACCAAATGTCAAAGTCCAATTTAAAAATGGACTTTTTAAGGCTAAGATGCATGATGGGCAGTCAGTCCAAGATCACTATCTGATGATAATCAAGAACATGGAAGAGCTTGAGAAGCTCGGTGTGAAGTTAGACTTGGATCTATAGAACGACATGATTCTGCAATCCTTGACTGATGCATATGGGCAATTCATCATGAATTACCATATGCATAAACTTCAAAATTCCTTGGCCGAATTAATGAACATGCTGGTCACCGCTGAGCTTTCTATGAAAGGTTCTAAAGGTTCAGTTCTTACTATGGAACGAACTTCTTCCAAAAGAAAGTCTTCTGAAAAGAAAAAAAAGTCTGCGAAAAAGCAGAAGGTGGAAGGAGGAAAGAAGAAGGCAGAACTGAAGATGAAAGCCGCTGTCAAAGAAAAATTTTTCTATTGCAACAGCAACGGCCACTGAAAGTAGAACTGCCCTACTTACCTGGCCACCCTGAAGAACAAGAAGGAAGGTCCTTCTGGAGGTATGCTCGTTATTGAGTCTAACCTTACGGTTTCTTCTGCATTCAGTTGGGTGCTTGACTCTGGTTCTAGTGCTCATCTGTGCACTTTCATGTACGGTCTTGAGGATAGCAGGAGGCTGAGGGATGGAGACAAGATCCTATGCACCGATAATGAAGCAAGAGTTGCTGCAATGACTGTGGAAACATATTCTCTTCGATTACCATCTGGTTTAGACTTAGTTTTGAAAGACTGTTATTATATGCCTGCAGCT
Organism: Cocos nucifera; assembly: GCA_006176705.1. NCBI lineage: Eukaryota > Viridiplantae > Streptophyta > Magnoliopsida > Arecales > Arecaceae > Cocos > Cocos nucifera. The sequence continues at coordinate 3,048 of QRFJ01000745.1, read as the reverse complement.
AGCAAGAATTTGATATCGTTTCCATTGTCTTAGCACTTAGAAGGCTATGTGATTACCTTCTTTAAGGACCATTGTATATTCTTTATGAAATAAATAAAATTGCAAATGGTTCCCTTATTAACGGTGTTTATCAACTACATATTGATGTATCTATTCTAACTATCGAGCAAAACATGAATGCCAAACGACCTAGGGATGGTCCAAATGATAGATATCTATGGCACCTAGATTAGGTCATTATAGCAGAAGATAGGATCAACAAATTGTGAGAAAAATGGGCTTACTGAGTCTGTTGACTTTCGAGTCATATCAAACTTATGAATCTGTCTTCAAGGCAAAATGATCTAAACTCCTTTTGTTGACATGGGGAAAGGGCCACCAGATCTCCTTGCCCTAGTACATACTGATGTGTGCGCCCATTTGAATGTGTCGGCTAGAGGCATTTTGTCTACTTCATACCTTTATCGATGATCATTATCTAGGTATGGGTATGTTAGTTTATGAGATACAAGTATGAAGCTTTTAAAAAGTTCAAAGAATTGAACATTAAGTAGAAAATAAAACTTAAAAATTCCATAAAGTCAATTCAGAGTCGAGGAGGTGAATACCTTAGTCGGAAATTCTGGACTACTTTAAGAAAAAATGACATAGTCTCTCAATGGACTCCACCAGGAATACCTCAACTCAATCGTGGAAATTTTCAGATATGTTTGAGAATCGGACTCTATTTGGATATTGTCACGATTCATGATGAGCTTCCAAGCCTATTTCTTTGGGACATTCATTGTATTCTTAATTTATCTATTGAATAGGGTTTCCTTTAAGACCGTTCCTATCACACCGTATGAGATATGGCACGGTAAGAAACCAAGTCTGAGTCATCTCAGAATTTGGGGTTGTCCGACTCATGTCAAAAGACAACAAGCGGACAAGTTAGAGTTTAGGTCCTTCATAGCTCGATTCATAGGATATCCTAAAGAGTCATTAGGATACTATTTCTACATTCTAGAAGACCATAATGTGATTGTGAGTCGACATGCCATCTTTCTTCAAAAATAGTTTATTCAAGACAGCGGTATTGGAAAGCAAATTGAGCTTGATGAGAAAGTCTCCCAAGTACAACGAGCTAAGAACTAATTAGAACTAAATTAGATTGAGCCAATAAGAACACTACCTCCTCCACCTCGTAGATCAGAAAGAATTTTTCGTCCCCCTGAAAGATACTTAGGTATTATTTCAAAGAAAGCAGAGAAAATATTCCTCGTAGGTAATGGTACTCATGGTGATGATCCCAAAATCTACAACGAGGCAATATCAGATATCGACTCCGAGAAATGGCTAGAGGCAATGTAGTCAGAAATTGACTCGATGTACTCAAACCAAGTCTGGACCTTGGTAAGATCCATTAGAAGGTATAGTACCTATTGGGTGTAAATGGATCTTCAAGAGAAGATTGGTGCAGATTAGAATATGGAGACATTCAAGCTAGACTAGGCAAAAGGTTAATAGTCAACGTGAAGCAATTGACTATTCAGGATACCTTTTTCCTAGTGGCTATGCTAAAATCATCTCGCACATGTGCTTGTCGTTGCAGCCTATTTCGATTATGAAATATGCAAGACAAATATAAACAGCATTTTTCTTAAATGGATATCTTGAGGAAGATATCTATATGGAACAGCTGCTGGTTTTCACATTCAGTGATATCAATCATAGTGTTGCAAGCTATAAAGGTCCATATATGGTTTAAGCAAGCATCTTCGGAGCTAGAACACTCGTTTCAATGATGTGAAAAAAAGGGTTCAGTTCAAAAATGAAGAGGAACCAATGTGTTCAAAAAGGCTAGTGGGAGTGCTGTGCTGTCTACTCGTATTGTCTGGATGACATCCTCCTTATTGGGAATGATATTCCCATGTTGACGACAGTCAAAATATGGTTGTCCAAGGAATCCCATAAAGACCTAGGGGAAGCATCCTTTTATTCTAGATTAAGTATAAACTATGGGAATTAGACTAATGGAGTCTTCATAGAGAATGTACAATAGAGGAAGTACTAAAGAGATTTAGTATGAAAAACTCTAAGAGGGGATTAATACCCTTCAGACATGATATTCATCTTTTCCAAGAAGATGTGCCAGTATACCTGAGGAAATAGAATGCATAGCAAGATCTTATGCTTTGCAATAGGAAGCTTCATGTATGCCATGCTATGTATACGATCTGATTATAGCGCATGCTATGAGTTCACAAGTAGATATAGTCAAATCAGGTGAAGAACACTGGACTTTTGTAAAATGTATCCTTAAATACTTAAGAAGAACTAAGGATATGATGTTGGTCTTTGTAATGGAGAACTCCAAGTCCAGGGATACACAAAACTCGGATTTCATGTCGATGTAGATGATATCGAAAGTCGACATCTGGGAGTCTATTTTGTGGGCAATGGTGGTGCTGTCTAGCTGAAGAGTTTCAAGCAAATCATGATAGCAGATTCTACATGGAAGCCAAAATATATCGCTGCATCAGAAGCTCGCGAAGGAAGCATTTTGGGTACAAGAATTTGCTGCAAGAAATGGAGTAATACCATCAGATGCATATTCCTCTATACTGCGATAATAATGCGCTATAGCCCTGCTATAGTAGCCGAGGTCTCATCCAGAAATCCAAGCACACTTGAGCGGCGATACCACCACATTCGCGATTATCTCCTCGATAAAGGTTACGTCGAGGTAAGAGAGTCGACTCCACAGATAATTGTGGTCAGGACCCTCACTTTAATCCAAAAGCCAATTGGGGCCTAGCAGAGGTAAGATCGGATAGACCCCACCTTGATGAAAAGAAGACTGGGATTTTTCATTAGACTTTGTAAAGATTCTCCAATTGGCTTTTCTAGACAAGTGATTAGATATGATTGTTATTATGATTATTGTCTCTATAAAGTCAAATTGATTTACATTATAATAAACTACTCTGTAGCAAAATTAAATTTTTAACTTAATCAATAAAATGGGATTATTTTCTATACAATTATTTATTAGTTATGCAATCC
>QRFJ01000744.1:979036-1032892 GCA_006176705.1 Cocos nucifera | reverse complement strand
CGCATGTTCATAAGTTCGGCCAAGGAGTTTTGAAGTTTATGCATATGGTAGTTCATGATGAACTGCCCATATGCATCAGTCAAGGATTGTAGAATTATATCATTCTACAGGTCCAAGTCCAACCTCACTTCGAGCTTCTCAAGCTCTTCCATGTCCTTGATCATCATCAGATAATGATCTTGGACTGACTGCCCATCACGCATCTTAGCCTTGAATAGTCGTTTAATGATTTGATACTTGACTGCGTGGCTCTGTTCACCAAACATCTCTTGTAGGTGAGCCAACATTTGGTGAGCAGTCCTGATATCTTCATGTTGGCACTGAAGTTCATCAGACATTGAGCCTAACATGTAGTATCTAGCCTTGTTATCATCGTCTGTCCACTTATTCAGAGACGCTCTCTGTTCAGCGGATGGACGAGCTGATAAGGTGGGAGGATCCTGATCCAATACATGAGTTAACTTCTCAAAATTCAAAATAATTTTAAAATTTTGAAGTCAATCCTTGTAATTTGGTTCGGTCAGTCTATGGGTGTCCAGGATTCGTGCTAGTGGATTGGATGCAGATATTTTCCTATAGAGAGTCAAAATTTCTAGTTAGATACCGTAATTAAGACTTAACCAATTTATTTAGAAATTTTATTTTTAAATAAATTAGCTCCTACTATTTTTTCGAATCTCTACACTTTCTCTGTAGAGATGCAAAAATCTCCATGATTATTGATTTCTAGTGGGTGGTGCAGTCCCACCGACTGACTCATCACCTCACCTAATAGTTATTGGTGATGGGTTAGCCAATGAGTGAACAACTCTTGTTCAATGATTCTCTAATCATGATGCACCCAATCTTGATCTCTAATTCATGAATCTCACCATGTCTGAAATATTGATCCACTCCTTAGTTAAGTCAGACCCACCATTTGCACAGATTGGATTTCTAATTGAGTCTCTCACCATATCTGAAATATTGAGTCCAATCCATCCTCCAGCCTGTAGCATCCAATGCCTAATAGACATGGTTGCATCTTTTCGATGCAACTGAGCCACTGTAACCAACCGAGAACAATCAATTCCGAAAAGGGCCCGTACATCTACAATGGTGGAATACCTTAGACTTATCTTTTCTTTGGAAGATTTGATTTAGGTCTCATTAAACTAGACTTGACATAGTCAAAACTATTATGACTAACCTAGTGGCATGGGTTAGCTAGGATTATTGACCACCTCAGATCAAAACTGAGTCAACAAACATGACCAGGTAAGTGAGACCGATGGAAGGGATATGCCATTAACTCGACAAGAATGCATTCGAGTTAAGTAGCTCCTAATTAAAAATTAGTCGATCATATCTGCCAAACTTACCTTAGACACCAAATTATTGAGCCAGAATTAATCAGGTTAGCCTACAATCTAGACTCTAACCGCTGAGCCTAATTAGGTCTTAGCTTGATCAATCACTCACGTGACTCGATCTTGACCCAGACTTAATCCTATTAGGCTGGTCAATATAAGCATTGTTGATCCCATCTAACCAACTTTTGATTCAGTTTGATCAACCGCTAGATCTAATTAAGCTACCCAAGTCTAAACCTAATTTTATGAACATGTCTTAGATCTAAAAATTTTTTATTTTAGACCTAATATATTTTATATTCTTAATTCTTAATTAAGTTTAGGATTCAAAAATAAAACATGCAAATAAGATCCTAAGGTTTCAGAATCTAGGATTTTGCAGAAATTAAGTTTTTCAATTTTTGATTAAGGACGAACGCGCAGCACCCCTACACATCATAAGAACATCCTATCGAATGGGAGGAGAGGATCTTTAATCCCTACTTTATTCTTATGACTGGACGGCCAAGGGGAATGCCTTAATCAAAAATACAACTAATTTATAAAAACTAATTAGATCTAAGCATATATCTTATATATGAAAATTAATCTAATTAAAATATGTTTTGCATATATCTCATGTATCATGCATGCATATTTTTCAGATCTAAATTATCTCATAATCATCTAAAAAATTAAATTTAAATTTGATCTTATTAAATAAAATTTAATCTAGACTCTATTGTAGAACTATTCTACAACTAGTCTAAACATGCAACTATCATATCTCATATGAACAAATTAAATTTAATTTATTTTTTATTTTTAGATTTGATTATAGCATTTATAAGATCAAAAAATAGTAAATAAATAGATCTAAAAATCACATTTAATCAAATAAAAATTATGATTATACTAGACTATATGATGCGTGCTAATTTATAGCTATGGCAAATGCACCAGTCGATCAAGTAATAAAGTGAATGAGTAGAGTATCGTCCCTAGAGGATTGGAAAGCAAGTATTGAAAAGCTCTTTCCTATGCTTTATTTAGAAGATCGATTTATGAGAATAAAAAATTAAAAAAAATAAAAAATAATTAAAAATTTTTAATTAAATAGAGAGAGTGTAAATTATTAGGATTTTAAATTCAAGAGCAATGGATTACTAAGGCAATCGGTTCACCAACTCAGTCAATACAATATTCAGATTTTTAGATTAATTTTATTTCATGTGACGGTGGAGTCTCCTAATTTATTCACTACCCTTTGGTCCAGGCATAGCAAAACTATTAATATTTATTAATTATCCTTTGGTCTAGATGTAATTTAAATAAATATTAATGCATTAGGTTTTGTGAAATCCTCTAATTAAAATACGCTGCATCCAAAGCACACTAAAATTTTTGCATGCATATGAATTCTAATTTGATTCATAATACAAGGTATATAATCAAGAAGCATTAACATAGATGTACTTAGTCCGTAACATCTATGTTCATCAGATCAATTAGAAGATGGCCAGTAATCTAAAAGCATTAAGATCATATTTATATACTCCTCATGAATAAAATTTAAAAATAAATCACACTAAATATTGCATCAAAAGAGTGGCTACACCTTAGCCTTAGTAAAATAAAATTTAGTTCATGATAATAAATTCAAAAACAATAAATAAAATAAAAAGCATAGAAAATTTAGACTGTTTGATTGCTGAAATTGATTGTCTGCTGCTCTTGATGTGGAGAATTTGATGAAGAAGAGGAGGCTCCTTGATCGATGTCTTGATCATCGAAGAAAAATAAAAAAAAAAAACTTTTTTTTTGATTTTCTCATAAATCACTTTTCTTTTATCTCTCTCCTCTCTCTTTCTCCCTCTCTCTCTTTCTCCCCGTCTCTCTCTTTATCTCTCTCTTTTTCTTTTTTTTTATTTCATGGCAACAGGCTTTTTATAGATGAAGTGTTTGATTCTCCTTAAAATCCATCAAAAATTAGGTTTAGGACTCTTAAATCAACTCAAATTAAGATCTGGGTAATTCTGCCCATTAGATCTTGATCAAACGGTACAAAAAACACTCAAAAACCCCCTTAAAATAACCTAGATCAAGTCAGATTTAATATCAGCCATTGGATCATCCATTGGATCGAATCTGGACCGTCCGATCGCGTTGAAATAAGCCTTCAGACCTTCAGTTTTACGTCGGGATGAATCTCGATCAGGAGCTGTGGATGCCATCCATCAGCGCCTTCTTCTCGTCCGTCCGATCAAGCTTCAGTGAAAACCGCCCGTTGGATCAGCCAGAATTTCCAAATTGTCCTCCATGGACCGTGCGCGAGCCCGGTGTTGCATGGACTGCCGCATTCTTCAACCAATCAGTGCGCTCTTTATGCTGTGAAATTCCTGAATTACCCTTCAGATGGTCCACCGTGCGCCGCGAAAAATGCTGACGTCAGCATTGCATCGGCGGTTTTTTTTTTTTTTTTGAAATTCGATTCTGGGCTCGTTTGAAGTCTGTTTTGCTTGAAATTTTTTTCATCTGAACCAGAAAAATGAGATCTTCACATTGGTGGCCTTTTTTCCTACATAAGATTAATAAAAGTATTAATTTTTAATAAAATATTTTAATTTATTTTATAATTTAATACTTTTATTAGTATATTTTTACCACTTATCACTATACATAGAATAATTTTATTCCTAGTCTAATTATGTGTCTCATACATATTAGATCTAGATTAATTAATTTTAATTTTTTAATTTTTTAATTTTAGATCTAATCATATCTCATGTGATATCTAAAATTATAAATTTATTAGATTAAATTAGATCTAAATAAATTTTATAAGAACCTGGCTCTGATACCAATTAAAGGAGAAATCCTAATTACCTGGGGTCAGATTTGTTCAGATCTAATTGGATTGAGAGGCGTATTTCAAAAATTTTTTCTTAGATTCTAATCAGATCTAATATTTTCTAAATCTAATTTTATGATCTAATAAATAAAAAAATTAAATTAAATTAAATCTAAATTAGTTTTACCTTGATATGGATAATTCGATTATCCATTGATGATCTTGCTGATTACCTGAGGTTCTGGATCTAGCCACGCAAGCGCCTAGCCTCTACCGATATCCACTCAAGCTGGATCTGGAGATCTTCTTATCTTTTTTTCTCCAAAAATTAAATTTAGATCTAATTTGGAGGTTCTTCAAAACTTCTTTCGAAAATCAGCAGTCGTCTCTGCAGCAGTAGTGCCTTTTTGCTTTCTTGTCAGCCTTTTCTTGTCTGAATCACACTAATCTGAAGCCAAACTATTCTTGGGCATGGAGAGGAGAGAGATGGCCTAAAGGTGGCATGGAGAAAAGAGAGGGACAGCCTTAGGGCATGGCTAAGAGAGAAGTCTATAAAAAGTGGGCACAGATAGGTCTTTATATAGACCCTGCTGTGCCATGCAGTGCCACATCACTCCGGCCAATCATGTTGCTTCATTTAATTAGATCTAAATCTGATTAGTGGGATGACATCATCTGATCCAATCAGATGAGAGACCCATAGATTCATCCTAAGGTGGCACCTAAGATTGGTCAAAGTCTATAGGCGAGGGTCACCTAGTTTGAATCCAAGAAGCAACCTGGAGTCCCATCCGTATGGGACTCTAGGCATCCCTATCCATGGCGCATGCCATCCTAGGCGTGTGCCCCCTTTTTTCTAATTTTTAGAGAGGGGACAAGCTCCTATCTACTCTCTAATGAGTGCATGACACATGGGCAGATGTCCAAGGGTCAAAGGTCAATATTTGACCAAAGTCAAAGGATAAGAATTAGCAGGTGACGGAAAAAGATAGGTGTTATCTCAAACTTATCTCATAAATTAAGACAATCCTTTTTTGATCTGAACAAGCTCTAGTCAGACCAGATAAAGGTACCTGAGTGAGCATAAACTTATTTGGCTCAGTCGAGATAACTTTTAATGATAGAAAAAGGAGAATGTTAGGTTCAATCATGTGCTAGCACGATTTTCTTAAACCTAATTGAATCTAATTCAAATCAATTGAACTGGATTAGTCCAATTGATAATATCCAGATCCAAATTCTTGTTTGTGTGACCCAGTTAGGTTCATTTTTGTATGGTAATGGGATATGTTGTGATCTCCATCATCGAAACTCCTTTCGATGGATCAGAACTCTTTTGATTCAGACAACTAGAATGATCGATCATCTAAATCATTCTAATTACTCTCAAAATCCATCAGTGACACCTAGCAGTATATGGTGGCAACCCATCAAAACTGAAGATGAACCTCTTGGTGCAGCTACTTGTGTGATTAAGTTCTTCTATTTTGATCTCCGATCAGATTAGGGTTAAGGTGAACTCGTCAAATCCTAATTTTTATTATATGATTTAATCATTCGATTCAAGTCCGATGTGAAAATCTTAATAGAAACTCTTTCTATTATTTCACTCTCTACCATGGCCATGGGCTTATGGACTTGATTCTCATGATCATCATAGGGCTGCTCCTCATCCACCGAGGTAGATAGATTCCATCTTGGTGCAATCCAATTTCTACAATGAACATGCTATAGCCAACATACACCTCAGGATTTCGAATGACTAGGAGACCGAGTCATGGTGTAGTCAAATTATAATACCCTCAAGGTGAACTACTAATGCACCTTAGGTCAAAGAACCAGACACACCACTTCAGCTTTGAGTCAGTCATCGATGAGAAGATAGATTTCCTTATGACTACTCAAGGTGGTCATGCTCAGTGCCCTCGTTCTCTAACGAGTACCTGTACTCTCGCTCTAGTATTTTTATACCATAGACTCAAGACTCATCTACTATAAAGAGGCGATTGTACACTAACCTTCTGGATCAATCACCATCCTCATGATGATCCTATGGTTAGGAGCATTTTATGAGTTAATAATGAAAATTCTTGTCTTAAATTTTCAACTCTTGAAAATAATAATTATCATTACCATTAACTCAAAGGATGTATCATAGACACTAAATACACCTATGTGATAGAAAATAATCCATTTTATTATTTATAGTCAAAATTATAATATTGCCCCTAGAAGTGTATTACAAGTGTTAGCTAATTCTGGCTTCTAGGGCATATATATCTAACAGTGTCTACATCAAGGATGTAGATTAGGAGGATGCTCTGTACCTATTATTATATGTAGATGATATGCTCATAGCCAGTAGAAGCATGGATGCTGTGAAAAGATTGAAAAAGGATATTATCATTTGAATTTGAGATGAAAGATTTGGGTCCAGTTGAGAAAATTTTTGGAATGAAGATTTGTAGAGATAGGTGCAAAGGAGTGCTCCATTTATCATAAGAAAAGTATGTCCAGAAGGTTCTGAAGAGGTTTGGGATGGAGAAGGCCAAACCTATAGAGACGCCATTGCCGAGCCATATGTCTCTCTCCAAGTTGCAGTGTTTTCAGTCAGAAGAGGAGAGAGAGTACATGAAATGAGTCTCTTATGCAAATGCTATAGGCTATGTGATGTACACTATGGTGTGCTGTAGACCAGATATAGCACATGTAGTGAGCATGGTTAGTAGATACATGGCTAACCCTGGAAAGGAATACTGAAAAATATTGAAATGGATATTGAGATATCTGCATGGAATAAGAAATTATGGTTTGGTGTTTGATGAGCGGTTGGGAGGATTTGAAGAACAATCTATGAAGATGTGTGAAGGTTCAGGTCCTCTGGAAGGGTTTGTTGATGCAAATTATGTTGGTGATCTTAATACAAGAAGGTCTAATACTGGATACCTCTTCTGTGTATATGGTGGACCGGTGTCTTGGAGATCAACCTTTCAGCCAATCACGACCTTGTCTATCATAGAGGCCGAGTACATTGGGATAATGGAGGCTGCAAAGGAAGCCCTTTGGCTTAGGAGGCTGATTGATAAGTTGAAGGTAGAGCAGAGCAAGGTTACACTATTCAGTGATAGTCAGAGTGCTCTATTGTTGGCATAGAACCCAGTTTATCATGCGTGTACAAAGCATATAGATGTGAGGTACCACAAGATCAGAGAGCTGTTGGAGGAAGGTGAAGTGGCATTGATGAAGATCCATGCCAAGGAGAATCAGTCTAATGCACTCATGAAGGTACTCCCCAGAGAGCTTTCAGAGATGTGTGCCATGGATGGGTTTGTTGAGAAGAGATGAGTTCATAAGGACTTGAAAGCATCAAGGTGGAGAATATGAGCTCAGAAGTGGCACTCCCAAGTCTTGAAAACATGAGAAGATAGGTCATGGAAAGATAGGAGCGAGCCAGAAGAAGAATCCATCTCAATAGTAAAGTTCAGAAACTGGGCTGGCTCACACTGAGACTGAGCTAGCTCAGTTGGAAACTGGGTTAGCTCAGTCTAGGACTGGATCGACTAGGTCTCAGAGAAAAATTTAGATAGAAAGCAGTATTTTTGGACTATTGGCATGGTATATAACTGGATCGGCTCAATCTGGGACTGAGCCGACCCAGTCGTAGGTTAGCCGACTTAGTCTGAAACTGGGTCGGCTTAGTTTTTATGGATTATTATTTTATGTACGTGGGTTGTTTGGATTTGGGAAGTTTTTCTATAAGCTTTGACTTGACCCTTTGTAAAGTATATATATTGGAAATTGGTCAAGATTGTAAGAGTGCTGAAATATACTGAACAAAAGCTCTTTTCTTTCGAAAATATCTTCTTCTCTTCTTCTCTATTTCTTGATTTGTTTGATTATGCTTCTGCATAAATCTCTGAGAAGTACTTTCTTGTTGCTTGGCTAATCACCAACGGCCACGTCGATTTGTATGGAAAGAGCACATATTCCCAATAGTCTAGAACCTGGACTAGTCTATTGCAATGGCTGCACTCAAGGGCGGTCTTTAGAAGAATGATTTGCTGTTCTCTCTAGAGAAGAAGTATCCCAGAAATTTTGCCTATCTGCTAGCTCAGGTTGAAGGATATTCCTGACCTTCAAATTGAAAGATGATGAAGCTGCAGGAGAGCGGCAGGTGGATGAGTCTAATAAACCCATGGTTGATGGAGGGCCGAATAAAGTTTGACCACGCTCACAGACTTCCCTCGAGTGCAAGCAAGCCCAAACTCCTCCTCAAGCTTGTCGTCAAAGAAGCTCCGATAGAAAAGCATGATGAAGTTCTCTCCCTAGAAGGTTTCACAACTACGCCCCCCTCAATGCTTCAAAAATGCAAGTATTGATGGGGATCAAGGAGCAATTGCCGAGGCCTGAAAGGATGCGCACTCATTCTGATAAGCATAATCCTAGCAAATACTGCCTCTACCATCATGGCCACGATCACGATATTGAAGAATGCATTCAACTCCAGGATGAGATCGAGGAGCTCATCAGGAGAGGTCAGTTGGGTCGATTTCACAGATGCTGGTCTGAAGCAAGAGAAGATCGACCAAGGGCACTGCCATAGCCAGAACCACCAAGGAGGGAGGAACAACAAGGAGATCGGCTGCCTCTCGACATCATCAATACTATTTCTAGAAGACTTGGTGCTTCGACGAGCCACCATCTCTTAGCCTTAGACCCAGGGGAAGCTTGCTCCAAATGGAAAAGGCCCGTATGAAATAGAGGAGGTCATCCGGTCCGGAGCTTATCGCCTGAAAGAGCTCGGAGGAACAACGCTCCCACGATCTTAAAATTTAAAAAATTTGAGAATGTGCTATCAGTAATTTTCCTTCAATAAAACTCCTCCATCTCAACATTATTATTTCTTGGTGCAAAAATTATGTGACAACAGGAAAGAAGCAATCAAAAGTAGCCATGTTAGGAACAAGAGGAGAACCTCATTCTGACATAAGTGAGTTGAAGACCTCTGATTATTTAAGATAGGAGGAGGGAAGAGGCCTATTCAACAGCCTATCTATGCCCTAGTGCCATGTTAGGAATAGGAGGAGAATCTCATCCTAACATGAGTGAGTTGAAGATCTCTGATTATTTAAGACAGAAGAGGGGAGAGCCCATTCAATGGCCCATCTATGCTCCTAGTGCCATTAGGATAGGGAGAACCTCATTAGCAGAAGTCGAAGACTGATTTAAGGCAGGAGGAGGAGAGGCCATTCAATGGTCCATTGTGCTTCTGTGCTATGTTAGAATAGAGAAGAACTATCCTAACATGAGTGAGTCGAAACCTGATTATTTAAGATGGAGGAGGGGAGAGGCCCATTCAACGTCCATTCTGCCCCTAGTGTCATGTTAGGGAACAGAAGGAGAACCTCTCCTAACATAAGCAATGAAGACCTCCGATTATTTAAGATAGAAGAAGGGGAGAGCCCATTCAATGACCCATCTGTGCCCCTAGTGCCATATTAGGAATAGAAGGAGAACCTCGTCCTAAATGAGCAAGCGAAGACCTTTATTATTTAAGACAGGAGGAGGGAGAGGTCCTTCAATGGTCCCATTGTTAGGAATAGGAGAAATCTCTCCTACATGAGTAGTTAAGACCTCTGATTATTTAAGATAGGAGGAGGGGAGAGCCATTCAATGGGCCCATCTGTGCCCTATTGCATGTTAGGAATAGAGGAGAACCTCGTCCTAACATGACAAGTCAAGACCTTCGGTTATTAAGATAGGAGGAGGAGAGAGCCCATTAATGGCCCATTTGCTTCTATTGCCATGTTAGGAATAGAAGGAGAATCTTGTCCTAACATAAGCAAGTCAAAGACGTTTGGTTATTTAAGACAGGAGGAGGGGAGAGGCCCATTCAACGGTCCATTTGCACCCTAATTGCCATGATAAAGATAGGAAGAGAACCTCGCCTTAACATGAGCAAGTCGAAGGCCTCATTTATTTTAGATGAGGTAAGAAGAGAGGCTCCGACAACGATCCTAATGTGCCCCTACAGTTTGTTAGGAATAGGAGGAGAACCTCATCCTAATGTGAATAAAGTCGAAGGCCTCTTTCATTTTAGACGAGGTGAGAAGAGAGGCTTCGACTCGACTGGAGATAAGATCTTCTCCGCACTTCAACTTCAACAAGAGATAAGATCTCCTTCAACCTCGGCTCCTTTAACCTCGGCTAGAGATAAGATCTTTTTCGAGCTTCAACATCAACAGGAGATAGGATCTCCTTCAATCTTAACAGGAGATAAGATCTTCTTCAACCTCGACTTAAGATAAATCTCCCCGAGCTTCACTTTCAATAGAATATGGCTACTTCAACCTTGGTGGAGATAGATTCCCCCGAGCTTCAACTTAATAGAAGATAGGATCTCCTTCAACCTCGACTGGAGATAATTCTCTTGACCTCAACTTAATCTTCAACCTCGACTGGAATAGATTTCTTCCGAGCCTCAACTAATAGGAGATAAGTTTTCTTCAACTAGTCGAGATAAGATCTTCCGAGCTTCAACTTTCAAGAGGAATAAGATCCCTTCAATCGGCTTGCAGATAACTTTCCGAGTCCCAATCTCAATAGAAGATAAGATCTTTTCAACCTTAAAACGGAGATAGGATTCTCCTTTATTCTTGGCTGGGAGATAGATCTCCCCAACCTCAATAGGAGATATATCTCCAATCTGGTCAATAAGATCTCCCCCGAGCTTACTATCAATGAAAGATAGGACTCTTTCAATCTCATTGGATAGATTTTCGAGCCTAATCTAATAGGAGATAAGATCTCCTTCAACTCGATCGGAGATAAGAATCTCCTCCCGAGCTCAACTTCCATAGAAGATAGGATCTCCTTCAACACGATTGGAGATAAGATCTTTCTCGGGCCTCAACTCGATAGGAGATAGATCTCCTCAACCTCGACTGGAGATAAGATATCTTCCGAGCTTCACTTATAGGAGATAGGATCTCTATCAACCGCGACTGGAGATAGTCCTTCCTTGGCTCAACCGGATTGGAGATAAGATCTCTTCGAGCTTTAACTTCAACCGAAGATAGATCTCCCCCAGCTCCATTTAATAAAAGATAAGATTTCCCCCGACTTTCAATCTCAATGGATGCAGAGCCAGAAAAACTTGGTAGTACTTTTTTGTACTTCTTCCTTTGAATTTCAACCGAAAGTTGGGGGGATTATTGTTGGGGATAAATCCACTCCAAAAGTTAGTCTGATGCTTAGTCTAATGTAAACCGAAATCATAAGAGCTTCAACAGATTCTCCAGTAATCGAACCTACAACTTCTCTTCAGTCAATTCCTCCAGAGCCAAACTTTTCAACTTTTTCTTTCAAATTCTCAGGAACAACTTCTTCCGAACTTCTCCTTCAAGTAGGATCCTTCAGGAGCCAAACTCCTATCGAACTTTTCTTCAGTCGGAATTTCTCCAGGAGCTGAACTTCTTTCAATTCTCCTTCAGTAGATTTTCCAATAGTCAGCTCTTTCCAGACTTCTCCACAGGCAACCGAACTCCTACGAACTTTTTCTTTAGTCGAATTCCTTCAGGAGCCAATCCTTTGAACTTTTCCTCTTACTAGGATGAACTCCTTTTCTTCTTTAGTTGAATTTCTCCACACCGACTCCTTCCACTTCTCCTTCAGTCGATTCTAGAGAAAATCTCGACTTTCTTCAGTAGGATACTTAGATCGAACTCTACAAACTTTTTCTTCAACAATACTCCAAGAGCCAGACTCCTTCTGGACTTCTCCTTCGGTCGAATTCCTTCAGCAGCCAAACTCCTATCGGACTTTTCCTTCAATTAAATTCCTTCAGGAGCCAAACTTCTTTTGGACTTATCTTTCAGTCGAGCTTCTTTATCAGTCAGACTCCTTCTGGACTCCTCCATCAATCGAGCTCCATCTAGATTTTTCTAGTGGATTACTTCTAGATTTTAAGTAGTATTCCTCCTGGATGATTTTCTCTAGTCGTACTCCCTTTAGGGATCCAAACTCTTATGGAATTGACATACGTCAAAGCTCTTCACCAACCAATGCCTGCTTCCTCTGAACTTCGACTATTAAATCTCGACGAATGGGCACATCATGAGAACGAACACCTCTCCATAACAAACTTTATGTGGCCTCGAGCGACTCAGTACTGGATGGCTATGGCTATCACTATTAGTCTGCTATAGGCAGCATCCCTCTCTATAACAAACCCCATGCAGCTCCGAGCGACCCGCTATCGGATGGCTATGGCTGTCACTATTAATTTGCTATAGGTGGTGCCCCTCTCCGTAATAAACCCCATGCGGTCTTGAGCAGCCAGCTACCGGACAACTATGACTGTCACTATCAGTCTGCTCTAGGTTTTATCTATAAAAGGAATCCTCCAGATATGTTTTCTCTAAGCTTTCTTCTTCTTTCCAAAACTTTGCTGAGTTTTTTTCTGAGCACTCCATTCCTCTTGGCTAGAAAAGCTGACTTGATCATCGAAGGATCCTGTTGGAGCCACCACCACCAACTTCAGGTGAAATTTTATTTTGTAGGTCACCGATGGTGACCTCTTTTTTCTCAGCTCCAACTTGATCCAACGTCGATCAGATTTTACACCAACAACTTCCATACTTATCCACAAGGGGTGCACGCCCATTTATTGCCCAGATGAACAACCCAAGAGGAGGGGGTGAATTGGGTTTTTAAAAATTTAAATAGATATGTGTGGTGATTAAAGATTAAATTCTGAGTGAATCAAATGTAAGAGCAGATAGAAGACACAAGCTAGAGCACATACACAAGCAAGAGAATTTTATAGTGGTTCGATGCACTCCCAGCACCTACGAACACTCCTCAAGCAAACTCTTGAAAATTTTACTATAATCCCTCAAGATTACAGCTGGATAGTTTTTTCAGACTCACTATCCAATAATCTAATTAGTTTTTCCCTAGGTTCACCAACCATAATCCTTACAAGAATCAGATAAATCAATCTGAATAAACAGAAGAGGAGAAAAATTTTAAAACCCAAATTTCAGCCCCTGCTGAAACCAAATACATGAAAAGGGAAAGAAAATATTTCAACTCAAAAAGCTCCTTTGAATGAGCAGAAGAGTTATCCTAGTAGTTTGTTGAAAGTCTCTTTGAATCTATGGAGTTAATGTACTTGAGGATGCTTCAATGCTTGAGAGAATAGATTGATTGAGAATGAAGATTTTCATTCAAGAACAGAGCATGTTTTTCTTTTCCCTCATTTTTATTTGATCATGAATAAGCCTTCTTGCTTTTATATCTATAGCATTCTCTCTCTTCTGATGATGATTGGAGTTTAGAAAAAATAAAATCCAAATGTTGGAGAGCAGCAACTAGCCATTGGAGTTGAAAAATCTGATCTAGAATGTTCCATCAAAAAGTTATCGTCGAGTCTTGAGACCTCTCGATTTGTCTCGAGATGTCTCGCCAAGTTACAGGGCCTCTCGATTTGAATAGGAGAGCTCTCACCTTCAGTCTCATGAAAAATTATCTTTCTAGAAAAGAAATAACTCATCCAAGATCGAGACCTCTCGGTTCTGAATGAGATATCTCATAGGAACCACGAGATCTCTCAAGAATCCTATGGGACCTCTCACTCTCAGAGCACAGAAACTAGGTTTCTATCATCTAAGATCGAGAGCTCTCGAGATTCTCTTAAGACCTCTCAAAATCATGCCAGAACAGCGCTTGGGGCGTGCCAGTCCACTCGAGAGCTTTCGAAAAAATTTTGAAATATCTCGAAGACTGCTCCAAGATAATTTTGAGAGAATTTTAACTTCGTATAAGAAGATTTGAATTTTGATTGATTTGCACTTAATATCTTTTTTGTTTTGGTCAAAGAGCTCTCTTTATTCTGATATTGAAATACTTAAAATAAAATATATTAGTAATTATTTGCTTTAATATTTGATCATCATCAAAATTACTTAGGGGGTTCAACAATCTCTCCCTTTTTGATGGTAATAAAACATTAAGCAATCCATAAAATAATTATAAGAAATATGAATGTCATGAACTAATAAATGCAAAATTTTTGTGCTGAAGCTCCCCGTTAATGTATGCACTCATGAAATGAATAAGATTTGAATAATCATTCTCCCCCTTAATGTATGCTCTTATGAAATGAATAAGATTTGCATTTGATCAATTCAAACAATTTATTTTCTAAAAAGTTTGTTTTTTTTTGTATACTAGTTTGAATTAATTATACATTTGAATATTTTTTCTTAATATTTTTCTTCCTTTTTGTCATCATCAAAATCACAATAATGAAAGGATCATAAAAAAGATAAAGAAGGTAAGAATATAAAAAGGATTGATTCCATTTCAAGATTTAATACTGTATAGTTAGAGGTATATGTTGGTTTACAAAAAATGAATCTCATACCAACATATCTAAATCAAAAGTTAAAATAAAAGAGAAACTAGACCTAGTCCTCATTAGAGAGGAACTTAATGATGGATTTAGATGAAGATTTGGGTCTAGTTGAGGACAAGTGAGGAGCAGGTCTAGGAGATGGTGATGGTTTAGAAGAAGATGATGGTCCAGAAGAAGAAGAAGTCTGACTCAAAATCTATCACAAAGTGAAAATAAGGACTTCAGTTATGGTGCACTGAATAGTGTTATTCTCTTCAAGTCTCTGTGCAATCCTGATGTTGTCGAATAGGAGTAGTTCAATTTGAGCTGATGTTTTATGCTACTCTTTCTCCAAAATTTCTAATCTTTGAGATAGTCCACTGATTTATTGACTAAGCATTTCTGTTTGACCCTCAGTGGATATCCTTTGCTCTTCAATGCTTACTAAAAGTTGATGCCTCACACTGGATAGTATATCCATAAACCTTTCAGATACTTTCTGAACCACTTCTTCTACCATCCTTTCAACTAACAGATCTTGATCAAAAGCTTGGGGAGGAGCTAGAGCAGGACAAGGAGGCACCTAAGGAGAGTGTGGAGATCCTGGTGTAGTGAAGGAGGGTCCAGTAGATGGTGATGGTGGAGGGGGTGGAGATCTGTGTTCTTCAGGCTTGATTGCAGCACGTTCATCTGCCCTCATCCATTTATCATCCTTCTTTATAAATTTCATTTGGTTCAATGTTCCCTTATTGATGTAGTCCATGTGAGCCAGCTTTTTGAAATCTTCACCTTCTAGATTAACTTGAAAGTCCTTGAAGATTAAGGTGAAGATCATTCCATAGGATAAACATGCCTTGCTCTTGCTGACTGTATCCTTTAGTTGTTGTAGCATGAGAGAGGAAAAGCTGATGGGAGTTCCAGTCACCATAAAGAACATGACTCCAAGTTCTTTTTTTTCAACCTAGTCATGTCTTCCAACTTTAGAGAAAATAATATGACTGACAAAGGACCGTAGTAATCTCATTTCGATCGAAAGAAGATGTAAAACAAGTTGAAGATTTTCGTCAACCTCTTCCCTTTCTAAGAAACACTTAAGGGCTTCAGTTTTATCAAATAAGTTTAGATTACCGATCTCAGCCCTAGGCACTTCAAGGAGCTGCCCTATTTTTCTCTCATCTAAAGAAATATGCCCTCCTTTCACAATAGATTCTACCTTCGACCTATGCTCAAAACTAATGTGGTCAAAAAATTCTCTTATTAGGTCCAGATAAATATTTACCTCTAGGGTACAGAGTTTTTTCCAACCTTGCTGTCAAATCTAGGATCCAATATGAAAGTGCTCCCGATCAAGGTAAGCGATGTCCACACAGCAGCCCATTGGAACTATCCTAGTAGCAATGAAAAGTTGGGCACGAGATGACGAAGTAGATGAAGATGATTGAGCCATGTTGCACTGTTGTTTAGCCCTAGTTTCAGTCGATGGCATGACGGAGGGTCTTTGAGCGATGAGCGATCTCTTCTTCGGAGCCATTAGGGGCCAAGATTTGGAGAGAATGGATAAGAGACGGTGGTTTGATGAATTTTTGAGGAAAGGAGGAGAGTTTTGGAGAGAATGGAGGAGAGGTCTCGGATGAGTGGAATGAAAGAATGGAACAGGGGACCTCTTGTAGATCGATTTTAAAAAGAAGGCCCACACAAATTGAGAGCTCTCATCTTAACGACGAGATGTCTTGAAAACTTCGAGAGCTCTCGCATTTAGCACGAGAAGCCTTGAAATTCAGTCGAGAGGTTTCATGAAAAACCCGAGACTTCTCGAGCATAGGGAAAAAAAATCAGAATATAGGAAGAATTTCAAATCGATTTTTCTTAAATTTTTAGGATGGAAGAAGGGGTGTTAGGAATGATGGAAGAAGGTTAAAAATGATCCAATAAATTTAAGATTAAGCATTATTAAAGAGGATCACAAATATCAAGTTCACCCCAGATTTTTGAGAATCTATCTTTATTTAGAGGTTTTGTAAAAATGTCAGCTAGTTGATTTTCAGTTGTGACAAATTCAGGCATAATGTTATTATTCTGTACATGATCTCTAATAAAGTGATGTCTAATTTCAATGTATTTAGTTCTTGAATGTTGAATGGAATTTTTTATCAAGTTTATGGTACTAGTGTTATCACATCTAATAGAAAAATTATTTTGCCTAATTCTAAAGTCTTCAAGTTGTTGCTTGATCCAAAGTATTTGAGCACAGCAACTTTCCATAGCAACATATTTGGCCTTAGCCATTGATAGTGCTATAGAGTTTTTCTTTTTGCTATACCAAGAGATCAAGTTCAATCCTAGAAATTGGCAAGTGCCACTAGTACTCTTTCTATCAATTCTACATCCTCCATAGTCTACATTAGTGTATCCAATCAATTCAATGGAGGATTGTTTTGAGTACCAAAGTCCTAAGTTATGTGTGTAAATTAAATATCTAAAAATTCTCTTAACAGCTAGTAAGTATGATTCTTTAGGATTAGATTGAAATCTTGCACACATGCATATACTAAATAGTATATTAGGTCTACTTGCAGTTAAATAAAGTAGGGATCCTATCATACCTCTATAGAGCTTTTCATTCACATTCTTATCATTCTCGTCTTTGTCAAGTTTGCATGAGGCGCTCATGGGAGTGCCGATTTCTTTTCCATTTTTCATGCCAAACTTTTTTAGCATCTTCTTGATGTACTTTATTTGGCTGATGAAGATGTCTTCCTTTGATTGTTTGATTTATAGTCCAAGAAAGAAGTTCAGCTCCTCTATCATGCTTATTTCGAATTCTTCCTGCATCAACTTAGCGAACTCTTGACAAAGAATTTCATTAGTAGATCCGAATATGATGTCATTCATATATATTTGAACCACAAGAAGGTCATTATTTTTCTTTTTTAAAAATAGAGTAGTGTCAACACTTCCTCTAATAAAATTGTTATATAGTAAAATTTGCTCAATTTTTCATACCATGCTCTAGGTGCTTGCTTAAGTCCATAAAGAGCTTTGTTTAATTTATACATATGGTTGGAAAGTGAGTGATTTTCAAAATTAGGAGGTTGTTCTACAAAAATTTCTTCAGCAATATAACCATTCAAAAAGATGCTTTTCACATTCATTTAAAATAGTTTAAGATTCATGTAATAGGTAAAAGTAAGTAACAATCTAATTGTCTCTAATCTTGCTACAGGTGCATATGTTTCATCAAAGTCAATTTTTTTTTCTTGATTATATCCCTTAGCAACTAGTCTAACTTTATTTCTTACAATATTACCATGTTCATCCAATTTATTCCTAAATACCCATTTTGTTTCAATTATTGGATGGTCAATGGGTTTGTTTATAGAGTCCATACATTATTTCTTTCAAATTGGTTTAGTTCATCTTGCATGGCTAGCATCCAATTAGGGTCTTGTTTAGTTTCTTCTATATTTTTAGGTTTTATTTAAGAAACAAATGCAAGATAATCAAATGTATCCTTAAAAGAGGATCTAGTTCTTATCCTTTATGAAGGATCACCTAATATCAATTCTTTTGGATGATTATGTATATACCTCCACTCTTTGGGTAGATCCCTGTGATCATCGATTGCTTCATTCTCACCATCATAGCTTTGTTCCAAGATTGTTGTAGATTTATCTTTATTTTGAACATTATTGTCCTTCAAGTTTAGGTCCTTCATTCCATCTTCGAGAATTTCTGTATCATCATCAAAAATATCTTTTTTTCTCAAAGATTGGTTGTTAGCTTCATCAAAAATGATATGAATAGATTCTTCAACAACCAAAGAGTATTTGTTGAAAACTCTATATGCTTTGCTAGATGTAGAATATCCGAGGAATATACCCTCATCTGCTTTAGCATCGAATTTACCTAGATTATCTTAACCATTATTATGAATAAAATATTTACAACAAAAAATATGAAAATAATTAATGTTAGGTCTTTTTTCTTTCCAAAGCTCATAGGGGTTTTCTTTAAAATCGGACGAATAGAAACTCTATTTAGGATGTAACATGCTGTGTTAATGGCTTCAACCCAAAAATATTTGGATAGATTTCCTTCGCACAACATGGTACAGGCCATATCAACTAAGGTTCTATTCTTTCTTTCAACAACTCCATTTTGTTGAGAGATTCTAGGTGTAGAAAAATTATGTTCAATGCCATATTAATTGCAAAATTCTTCATAGTATTTATTTTCAAATTCTGTGCCTTGTTCATTATGGATACATACCACAATAGAGTTCTTTTCATTTATAATTTTCTTGTAAAACTTTGAAAACATTGAAAATGCTTCATCTTTGTGAGCTAAAAATAAAATCTAAGTAAAACGAGAATAATCATCAATAATTACTAGACCATATATCTTTCCTCCTAGGCTTATGGTCCTAGTAGGTCCAAACAAGTTCATATGAATTAATTCAAGGGGCCTAGAAGTTAAAATCATATTTTTGGATTTGAAACTCCTCCTAGTTTGTTTTCCAAATTGGCATTCGTCACAAACATGATCAATTTTGAAATCTAGTTTTGGTAGTCCCTTAACTAAGTCCTTATTATGCAATTTATAAAGAGTATGCATACTAGCATGATCTAATCTACGATGCCAAAGCCAACTAGTTTTCTTTATATTAGCATTCGTTGCAACTAGGCATTGGCCACTTTTTATGGCAATTTCATCAAGGTTTACCATGTATATATTGCCATGCCTAAATCCATTGAATTTTAAACTATCACCCAAGAAACTCGATACTTTGCACAAAGAAGATTCGAAAAAAAATTTTAAAATCTTTATCACAAAGTTGACTAATACTAAGCAAGTTATATTTTAAGCTATCAACTAACAATACATTATTTATAAAAGTGGTAGGAGTAATCTAAATTTTACCATAGCCAATAATTTTGCCTTTGCTGTTATCGCTAAAGGTGACTACTTTCCCATCCTTTCTTTCAAGGATGATGAATTGTTGCTTATCATCCGACATATGCCTTGAGCAACCACTATCTAAGTACCACTCTCTTTTTGATCCTTGGGCTGCAAGGCATTCCTGCACAAACAATCAAGTGATGGTTTTCGGTATTCAAGTCTTCTTGGGTCCTTTAGGATTAGTAGACATGGTTTCTTTTGGAACCCAAATCTTTTTAACAGTTTTTCCATTGGACTTAGAAGTATTACATTCAAATGCTTTATGTCCTATCTTTTTACATCTAAAGCAGGTGATATGAGAGGTGCCAATTGAAGTGTGTGCAGTGAAGAAATTCTTTAAAAACTTAGTTTTGTCTTTAGGTTTATATCATAGTTCGGCTTTATCATAGACTCCTCTTTGATTATTTAAGATCATTTGCAATTTTTCTGAACTACAAGTGAATTTATCAACTAAAGGCCTTAATTTATCCAATTCATCCTTTAGAATTTTATTCTTTTCTTTTAATTTGTTGTTGCCACTAATTATCTCTTTCTTTTTCTTCAAAAGTGTTTGAATCATTTTCTTAAGACTTTTATTTTTTATGCTAATCTTTTTGAAATCTTTCATTAAGTCATAAAAAGTATCTTGAAGTTCATCAAAGATAAAATCTGAATCAAAAGTGGAGGATACCTCATCATCTTGTGCTATGAAATACAAGTTTGCTTCATTTTGGTCTTCTTCCTTCGAACTTGACTCATCACTATTGCTCTAAGTTGCTATCATGGCTTTCTTTTTGTTCTTTTTGGCCCTTTCTTCAACTGAGAATATTTAGCCCTAAAATATCCTAGCTTTTTGCATTCATAGCAAGTGGGCTGATCTTTCTCTTTTTTTCTTTCTTTCTTCCTACTAGCTTCTCCTCTAATGAAGCTCCTCTTCTTGAATCCTTGTCTTTTTCTTACCATAAATTTTTTAAATTTTTTGATCACCAGGGCCACGTCTTCATCATTTCTTCCCTGATGGATAGATCATCTTCTTCTTCAGTAGCTATGAATTTTAGTGCTATTATTTTCTTCTTCTTGTTATCTTCCTCATTGTGCTGACTCATGGCTAGCTCATGTGTGATCAAGGATCCAATGAGCTCCTTTAAAGGTAACGTGTTCAGTTCTTTTACCTTATGGATGGCTATTACCTTGACTCTCATGTCTTAGGCAAAGACTTGAGAATCTTTTTCACCAATTCACTGTTAGTGTAAACTTTACCTAAACTTTTTAAACCATTTATGATATCAGTAAATGTTGTGTACATGCTAGTGATAGATTTAGTGGGGTCCATTTTAAATAATTCATATTGGTGAACTAGCATGTTAATTTTAGTTTCTTTTACTTGATTTATCCCTTCATGCATGACCTCGAGCCTATCCTAAATTTTTTTTGCTGAATTGCAAGTGGAGATTCGATTAAACTCATTAGCATCAAGGACACAATAGAGTATATTTATTATCTTGACATTTAATTGGATAAGTTTCTTATTCATTTCATCCCAATCCTTCTTTGACTTAGGAGTGGATGTGCCATTGACAATGATTGTGGGAGTGTGTGGACCATTGATAATGATACTCCATATGTTATAGTCAAGGGCTTGAATGAAAATGCACATGCGAGCTTTCCAATAGGTATAGTTAACCTATTGAAAAGAGGTGGCCTATTTGTGGATTGCCCTTCAGCAAGTGAACCTCCCAGTTAGGTTGACATGATCTTTATCTCTAGTTGATAAAATCAATAATTAGTAGAGAACCAAGGCTCTGATACCAATTATTGCCCAAATAAACAACCCAAGGGGAGGTGAATTGGGTTTTCAAAAATTTAAATAGATATGTGCGATGATTAAAGATTAAATCCTGAGTGAATCAAATGTGAGAGCAAATAGAAGACATAAGCTAGAGCACACACACAAGTAAGAGGATTTTATAGTGGTTCGGTGCACTCCCAGCACCTACGTCCACTCCCCAAGCAAATTCTTGGAAATTTTACTATAATCCTTCAAGATTACAGTCGGATAATTTTTTTGGGCCCACTATCCAATAATCTAGTTGGTTTTTTCCAAGGTTCATCAACCATAATCCTTACAAAAATTAGATAAACCAATCTGAATAATCAAAAGGGAAGAAAAACTCTAAAATTCAAGTTTCAGCCCCTGTTGAAATAAAATGCATGGAAAGGGAAAAGAAAATATTTCAACTCAAAAGACCCCTTCGAATGAGTAGAAAAGTTATCCTAGCAGTTCGTTGAAAGCCTCTTTGAATTCATAGAGTTAATACACTTGAGGATTCTTCAATACTTGAGAGAACAGATTGATTGAAGATGAAAATTTTTATTCAAGAATAGAGCATATTTTTCTTTTCTCTCATTTTTTCTAATCATGAATAAGCCTTCTTTCTTTTATATCTGCAGCATTTTCTCTCTTCTTGTGATGATTGGAGCTCAGAAAAAGTAAAATCCAAATGTTGGAGAGCAGCAACTAGCCGTTGGAGTCGAAAAAATTTGATCTAAAACATCCCAACAAAAAGTTATCATCGAGTCTCAAGACCTCTCGATTTGTCTGGAGACATCTAGCCAGCTTATGGGGCCTCTCAATTTAAATAGGAGAGCTCTCGCTTTCAGTCTCATAAAAAAATCATCTTTCTAAAAAAAAAGGCTTGCCTAAGATCGAGACCTCTTGATTCTAAACGAGATATCTCATGGAGACAGCGAGATATCTCGAGAATTCTATGAGATCTCTCGCTCTCAGAGCATAGAAAGTAAATTTCTATTGCTTGAGACCGAGAGCTCTTAAGATTCTCTTGAGAAATCTCGAAACCATGCTAGAACAATGCTTGGAATGTGCCAGTCCACTCGAGAGCTCTCAAAAAAAATTTTGAGACATCTCGAAGACTGCTCCAAGATGATTTTGAGAGAAGTTTAGCTCCATACAAGAAGATTTGAATTTTGATTGATTTCTACTTAATGTCTTTCTTGTTCTGATCAAAAAGCTCTCTTTCTTCTAACATTAGAATACTTAAAATAAAATATATTAGTAATCATTTGCTTTAATATTTGATCATCATCTAAATCACTTAGGAGGTTCAACACCATCCCTGGCATGCACCCTTTTCTCTCTTAAAAATTATCTGGGGGCACATGTTAAATATATATGCCCTAGAAGCCAGAATTGGCTGACACTTGTAATACACTATTAGAAGCAAAATTATAATTTTGACTATAATCAATAAAATGAATTATTTTTTATCATATATGTGTATTTAGTGTCTGTGATACATCCTTTGAGTTAGTGGTAATGATAATTTATATTTTCAAGAGTTAAAAATTTGAGACATGAATAATCATTATTAACTCATAAAATGCTCCCGACCATAGGATCATCACGAGGATAGTGATTGATCCGGAAGGTTGGTGTACAATCATTTCTCTTTAGTAGATGAGTCTTGAGTCTACGGTGTGGAGACATCCGGAGCGAGAGTACAGGTACTCGTTAGAGAACGAGGGCACTGAGCGTGACCACCTCGAGTAGTCATTAGGAAGTCTACCTTCTCGTCAATGACTGACTCGATGCTGCAGTGGTGTGTCTGGTTCTTTGACCTGAGGTGCATCGGTAGTTCACCTTGAGGGTGTTATAGTTTGACTACACCATAACTCGATCTCCTAGCCATATCGAAATTCCTGAGGTGTATGTTGGCTATAGCATGTTCATTGTAGGAACTGGATTGCATCAAGATGGAATCTATCTACCTCGGTGGTA
Organism: Cocos nucifera; assembly: GCA_006176705.1. Lineage (NCBI taxonomy): Eukaryota > Viridiplantae > Streptophyta > Magnoliopsida > Arecales > Arecaceae > Cocos > Cocos nucifera. The sequence goes on along the minus strand of QRFJ01000744.1, from coordinate 1,009,577 downwards.
GAGGAGCAGCCCTATGATGATCATGAGAATCAAGTCCAGAAGCCCATGGCCATGGTAGAGTGAAATAATAGAAAGAGTTTCTATTTAGATTTTCACATCGGACTTGAATCGAATGATTACATCATATGACAGAAACTAGGGTTTGACGAGTTCACCTTAACCCTAATCTGATCGGGGCTCAAGATAGAAGAACTTAATCACACAGGTAGCTGCACCAAGAGGTTCGCATTCAGCTCTGATGGGTTGCCACCATATACTGCTAGGTGTCACTGGTGGATTTTGGGAGCAATTAGAATGATTTAGATGATCGATCATTCTAGCTGTTCGAATCAGAAGAGTTCTGATCCATCGAAAGGAGTTTCGATGATGTCGATGATAGAGATCATGACATATCCCATTACCATACAGAACTGAACCTAACTGGGTCACACAAATAAGGGTTTGAATCTGGTGATCATCAATTGAACTGATCCAGTTCAATTGATCTGAATGAGATTCAATTAGGTTCAAGAAAATCGTGCTAGCACTCGATTGAACCTAACGTTCTTCTTTTACTATCATAAATAGTTGTCCTGACTGAGCCAAAGGAGTTTGTGCTCAATCAGAGGCCTTCACTTGGTCTGACTGGAGCCTTGTCCAAGTCAGAAAAGGTTGTCTTATTTTGTAAGACAATTACCTACCATTTTTGGTCACCTGCCATTTCTCATCCTTTGACTTTGGTCAAAAGTTGACCTTTGACTGGTCAAATGTTGACCATTGACACTTTGACTTCTTGTCCACATGTCATGCACCTATTGGAGAGCTGGTGGGGGCTTGTCCCCCTGCCAGAAACTGGCAAGGAGGAGGGCGCACGCCAAGGGTGGCGTGTGCCCAAGCTTGGAGGCGCCCAGGAGTCCCTATTGGACAGGGACTCCATCTCCTTTTTGGATTCCAATTAGAGTTCTCCTAAGAACCAACTTTGACTGGTCTTAGGCACCCATCTAAGGAGGAATCCAAGGGACTCTATTTTCCACCAATCAGATTTAGATCTGATTTCACAAAGGGTTGTGATTGGTTGGGAAGAAGAGGAGTTGGATCACGCATAGTCTATAAATAAGACCCTGCGCCCAACTCAAAGAAGAACAATTCTCCATGCCCCAAGGCTGCCTCTCTCTTCCTCCTCCATGCCAAGTTCATCTTCTCCCTCTCCTCTCCATGCCCAAAGAAGTTTGGGATCTTAGGTTGGTGCAATCTAGAGAGAAAGGCGACAGAAAGCTAGAAGGCTGCGCTGCTGCAAAGGACAACTGCTGATCTTCGAAAAGCTATTTTGAAGATCCTCCAAATCAGATTCAGATCTAATTTTTGGAGATGTGATAGAGAAGAAGAGGATCTCTAGATCCAGCCTGAGTGGATACCGGTAGAGGCCAGGCACTTGCGTGGCTAGATCCAGAACCTTCCGCTGCTTACAGGATCATCAATGGGTAATAGGATTACCCTACATCAAGGTAAATTAAATTTGATTTAATTTATCTATATTTTATTTTAATTATTAAAATAATAAAATTAGATCTTGAAAATATCTCAGATCTGATTTGGATCAAAGAAAAAAATTTTTAAAAATATATCTCTTGATCTGATCAGATCTGAACGAACCTGGTCCGAAAAATCAGGATTTTTCCTTCAACTGGTATCAGAGCCAAGGTTCTAAAAGTATTTAGATCTAATTTTAAATTTATTTTAATTAAAAAATAAGTGATTTTAGATGTCACATGAGATGTGATCAGATCTGAAAATCAGAAAAAATTAAAATTAAATGATTTGGATCTAAGATTAGAAAATATGCATGACTAGTTCTAAAATAGAATAGTTCTATAGAATAGTCTTGCATGTTTTAATTTAATTTGATTAAATCATATTTTAGATCTATTTATTTACTATTTTTTGATATTATAATTATTATAATAACATCTAAAAAATAGCAAATAAAAATTATTTAATTTTAAACATCATATGAGATATGATTGATGCATGTCTAGACTAGTTGTAGAATAGTTCTACATAGTTATCTAGATTAGAATTTATTTTGATTAAGATCAATTTAAATCTAATTTTTTAGATTATTATGAGATAATTTAGATCTAAAAATATGCATGATTCGATACATGAGATGTATGCAAAATATGCCATGATTAGATCTAATTTGTATATGAGATATATGATATAGATCTAAAACTATTTTGTAGTATTGCATGTTCCTGATTAAGGCGTTCCTCTTGGCCGTCCGATCATAAGAATGAAGAAGGGTTTAAAGGCCCTCTCCTCCCATCCGATGGGGTGTTCTTATGATGTGTAGGGGTGCTGCGCGTTCGTCCTTAATCAGAAACCCAAAACTTACTTTCTGCAAAATCCTAGATCCTGAAACCCTAGGATTTATTGTGCATATTTTATTTATGAACCCTACTTAATTAAGAAATTAAGATTATGAAATATTAATTAGGTCTAAAATTGAGAATTTTAGATCTAAGACATATTCATAATACTGGGTTCGGGCTTGGGTAGCTCAATTAGGTCTAAGCGGTTGATCAAACCGAATCAAGAGTTGGTTAGATGGGATCAACAATGCTTAAATTGACCAGCCTAATAGGATTAAGTCTGGGTCAAGATCGAGTCACGATCAAGCAAGACCTAATTAGGCTCAGAGGTTAGAGTCTGGATTGTAGGCTAACCCAATTGGTTCTGGCTCAATAATTTGGTGTCTAAGGTAAGTTTGGCACATACGACCGACTGGTTTTTAATTGGAAGCTACTCGACCTGAATGCATTCTTGTACGAGTTAATGGCATATTCCCTTCCATCCGGTCTCACTTACCTGGCCATATCTGTTGACACAGTTCTGATCTGAGGTGGTCAATAATCCGAGCTAACCCATGCCACTAGGTTAGTCATAATTGTTATGACTATGACAAGTCTAGTTTAATGAGACCTGAATCAATTCTCCCTAAGAAAAGATTAAGTCTGAGGTCTTCCACCATTGTAGATGTGCGGGCCCTTCCCGGGGTTGATTGTTCTCGGCTGGATACAGTGGCTCAGTTGCACCGAGGAAGATGCAACCATGTCTATTAGGCATTGGATGCTATGGGCTGGAGGATGAGTTGGGCTCAATATTTTGGATACGGTGAGAGACTCAATTAGGAATCCAGTCTATGCAAATGGTGGGTCTGACTTAACTAAGGAGTGGATCAATATTTTGGATACGGTGAGATTCATGAATTAGAGACCAAGTTTGGGTGCACCATGATTAGAGAATCATTGAACAAGAGTTGTTCACTCATTGGCTAACCCATCACCAATAACTGTTAGGTGAGGTGATGAGTCAGTTGGTGAGACCGCACCACCCACTAGAAATCATTAATCATGGAGATTTTTGCATCTCTACAGAGGGAGTGTAGGGATCCAAGAAAATAGTGGAAGCTAATTTATTTAAAAATAAAATTTCTAAATAAATTGGTCAAGTCATATTACAGTATCTAACTAGAATCTTTGACTCTCTACAGAAAAATATCTGCGTCCAACCCATTAGCACGTATCCTGGACACACATAGACTGACCGGACCCAATTATAAAGATTGGCTCAGGAAACTACAAAATCATTTTGGGTTTCAAGAAGTTAACCCATGTATTGGACCAGGACCCTCCCACCTTACCAGCCCGTCCATCCACTGAACAGAGAGCATCTCTGAAAAAATGGATAGACGAAGATAATAAGGCCAGATATTACATGTTGGGCTCGATGTCTGATGAGCTCCAGCACCAACATGAAGATATCGGACTGCTCGCCAAATGTTGGCTCACCTGCAGGAGATGTTTGGTGAACAGAGTCGTGCAGCCAAGTATCAAGTCACGAAATGACTTTTTAAGGCTAAGATGCGTGATGGGCAGTCAGTCCAAGATCACTGTCTGATGATGATCAAGGACATGGAAGAGCTTGAGAAGCTCGGTGTGAAGTTAGACTTGGATCTGCAGAACGATATTATTCTGCAATCCTTGACTGATGCATATGGGCAATTCATCATGAATTACCACATGCATAAACTTCAAAATTCCTTGGCCGAATTAATGAATATGCTGGTCACCGCTGAGCTTTCTATGAAAGGTTCTAAAGGCTCAGTTCTTGCTATGGAACGGACTTCTTCCAAAAGAAAGTCTTATGGAAAGAAAAAGAAGTCTGCAAAAAGCAGAAGGTGGAAGGAAGAAAGAAGAAGAAGGCAGAGCCGAAGAAAAAGGCCGATGTCAAAGAAAAAGTATTTCCATTGCAACAGCGACGGCCATTGGAAGCGGAACTGCCCTACTTACCTGGCCACCCTGAAGAACAAGAAGGAAGGTCCTTCTGGAGGTATGCTCGTTATTGAGTCTAACCTTACGATTTCTTCTGCATCCAGTTGGGTGCTTGACTCTGGTTCTAGTGCTCATCTGTGCACTTCCATGCAGGGTCTTGAGGATAGCAGGAGGCTGAGGGATGGAGACATGATCCTACGCATCGGTAATGGAGCAAGAGTTGCTGCAGTGGTGGTGGAAACATACCCTCTTCGATTACCATCTGGTTTAGACTTAGTTTTGAAAGACTGTTATTATGTGCCTGCAGCTAGCAGGAATTTGATTTCTGTTTCATGCTTAGCACTAGAAGGCTATGTGATTACCTTCTTTAAGGACCATTGTAACATTCTTTATGAAAGAAATAAAATTGCAAATGGTTTCCTTATTAATGGTCTTTATCAGCTACATATTGATGTACCTGTTCTAACTATCGAGCAAAAACGTGAATGCCAAATGACCTAGGGATAGTCCAAACGACAGATATCTATGGCACCTGAGATTAGGTCATATAGCAGAAGATAGGATCAACAAATTGGAGAAAAATGGGCTATTGAGTCCATTGACTTCTGAGTCATATCCAACTTGTGAATCTTGTCTTCAAGGCAAAATGACTAAACTTCCCTTTTGTTGGACATGGGGAAAGGGCCACAGATCTCCTTGCCCTAGTACATACTGATGTGTGCGGCCCATTTGATGTGCCGGCTAGAGGCAATTTTGTCTACTTCATTACCTTTACCGATGATCTGTCTAGGTATGGGTATGTGTATCTTATGAGACACAAGTCTGAAGCTTTTGAAAAGTTCAAAGAATTCAGACATGAAGTAGAAAAATAAACTGAAAAATCCATTAAGGTTCTTCGATCAGATCGAGGAGGTGAATACCTTAGCCGAGAATTCCTAGACTATCTCAAGAAAAATGGCATAGTCTCTCAATGGACTCCACCAGGAACACCTCAACTCAACGGAGTTTCAGAATGGAGAAATCGAACTCTATTGGATATGGTCCGATCCATGATGAGCTTCACAGACCTCCTGATTTTCTTTGGGGACACTCATTGTTAACTTCAATTTATCTACTGAATAGGGTTTTCCTCTAAAACCATGTTCCTACCACACCGTATGAGATATGGCACGGTAAGAAACCAAGTCTGAGTCATCTCAGAATTTGGGTTGTCCGGCTCATGTCAAAAGACAACAAGCGGACAAGTTAGAGTTTAGGTCCTTTCAGAGCTCGATTCATAGGATATCCTAAAGAGTCATTAGGATACTATTTCTACATTCCAGAAGACCACAATGTGATTGTGAGTCGACATGCCATCTTTCTTGAAAAATAGTTTATTCAAGATAGCGGCATTGGAAAGCAGATTAAGCTTGATGAGAAAGTCTCACAAGTACAACGAGCTAAGGACCAATTGGAACCAAATCAGGTTGAGCCAATAAGAACACTACCTCCTCCACCTCGTAGATCGAAAGAGTTTTCCATCCCTTCTGAAAGATACTTAGGTATTATTTCAGAGGAAAGTAGAGGAAATGTTCCTCGTAGGTAATGGTGCTCATGGTGATGATCCCAAAACCTACAATGAGGCGATATCAGATATCGACTCCGAGAAATGGCTAGAGAAAATGCAGTCAGAAATTGACTCGATGCACTCAAACCAAGTCTGGACCTTGGTAGATCCACCAGAAGGTATAGTACCTATTGGGTGTAAATGGATCTTCAAGAGAAAGATTGGTGCAGATGGGAATGTGGAGACATTCAAGGCTAGACTAGTGGCAAAAGGTTATAGTCAATGCGAAGGCATTGACTATCAGGATACCTTTTCCCCAGTGGCTATGCTAAAATCCATCCGCACATTGCTTGCCGTTGCAGCCTATTTCGATTATGAAATATGGCAAATGGACGTGAAAATGGCATTCTTAAATGGATATCTTGAGGAAGATATCTATATGGAACAGCCGCTAGGTTTCACATCCAGTGATACTGATCACAAGGTTTGCAAGCTGCAAAGGTCCATATATGGACTTAAGCAAGCATCTCGGAGCTGGAACACTCGTTTCAATGATGTGATCAAAATATTTGGTTTCATCAAAAATGAAGAGGAACCATGTGTCTTCAAAAAGGTCAGTGGGAGCGCTGTTGTCTTCCTCGTATTGTACGTGGATGACATCCTCCTTATTGGAAATGATATTTCCATGATGACGACAGTCAAAATATGGTTGTCCAAGGAATTCTCCATGAAAGACCTAGGTGAAGCATCCTTTATTCTAGGAATTAAGGTCTATAGGGATAGACCGAATAGGATGCTAGGACTTTCACAGAAGATGTACATAGAGAAGTACTAAAGAGGTTTAGTATGGAAAACTCTAAGAGGGGATTAATACCCTTCAGACATGGTATTCATCTTTCCAAGAAGATGTGCCCTAGCACACCTGAGGAAATAGAATGCATGAGCAAGATCCCTTATGCTTCTGCAATAGGGAGCCTCATGTATGCCATGCTATGTACACGACCTGATATAGCCCATGCTGTGAGTGTCACAAGCAGATATCAGTCAAATCCAGGTGAAGAACACTGGACTTCTGTGAAATGTATCCTTAAGTACTTAAGAAGAACTAAGGATATGATGTTGGTCTTTGGTAACGGAGAACTCCAAGTCCAGGGATACACAGACTCGGATTTCATGTCCGATATAGATGATCGAAAGTCGACATCTGAAAGTCTGTTTGTGTGCAATGGTGGTGCTGTCAGCTGGAAGAGTTTCCAAGCAAATCAGTGATAGCAGATTTCCACCATGGAAGCAGAATATATCGCTGCATCAGAGGCTGCGAAGGAAGCATTCTGGTATAAGAAGTTTGCTGCAGAAATTGAAGTAATGCCATCAGATGCCATTCCTCTATACTGCGACAATAATGGCCATAGCCCTTGCTAAGGAGCCGAGGTCTCACCAGAAAATCCAAGCACATTGAGCGGCGATACCACCTCATCCATGATTACCTCGAGAAGGGTTACGTCGAGGTCAAGAGAGTCAATTCTGTAGATAATACGGCAGACCCACTTACAAAGCCGTTGGGATAATAAAAGATCGAAGCCCACCTTGAGAAGATGGGACTTAGACTTGTAGCCAATTGGCTTTAGGATAAGTGGGAGATTGTTAGATATATGTGCCCTAGAAGCCAGAATTGGCTGACACTTGTAATACACTTCTAGGGGCAAAATTATAATTTTGACTATAATCAATAAAATGGATTATTTTCTATCACATATGTGTATTTAGTGTCTGTGATACATCCTTTGAGTTAATGGTAATGATAATTCATATTTTTAAGAGTTGAAAATTTAAGACATGAATAATCATTATTAACTCATAAAATGCTTCCGACCATAGGATCATCACGAGGATGGTGATTGATCTGGAAGGTTGGTGTACAATCGCTTCTCTTTAGTAGATGAGTCTTAAGTCTATGATGTGGAGACACTAGAGCGAGAGTACAGGTACTCGTTAGAGAACGAGGGCACTGAGCGTGACCACCTCGAGTAGTCATTAGGAAGTCTACCTTCTCGTCAATGACTGACTCGATGCTGCAGTGGTGTGTCTGGTTCTTTGACCTGAGGTGCATCGATAGTTCACCTTGAGGGTGTTATAGTTTGACTACACCATTACTCGGTCTCCTAGCCATTTGGAAATCCCTGAGGTGTATGTTGGCTATAGCATGTTCATTGTAGGAACTGAATTGCATCAAGATGGAATCTATCTACCTCGGTGGTAGAGGAGCAGCCCTATGATGATCATGAGAATCAAGTCCAGAAGCTCCATGGCCATGGTAGAGTGAAATAATAGAAAGAGTTTCTATTTAGGTTTTCACATCGGACTTGAATCGAATGATTACATCATATGATAGAAACTAGGATTTGTTGAGTTCACCTTAACCCTAATCTGATCGGAGCTCAAGATAGAAGAACTTAATCACACAGATAGCTGCACCAAGAGGTTCGCATTCAGCTCTGATGGGTTGCCACCATATACTGCTAGGTGTCACTGATGGATTTTGGGAGCAATTAGAATGATTTAGATGATCGATCATTCTAGCTGTTCGAATCAGAAGAGTTCTGATCCATCGAAAGGAGTTTCGATGATGTCGATGATAGAGATCATGACATATCCCATTACCATACAGAACTGAACCTAACTGGATCACACAAACAAGGGTTTGAATCTGGTGATCATCAATTGAACTAATCCAGTTCAATTGATCTGAATGAGATTCAATTAGGTTCAAGGAAATCGTGCTAGCACTCGATTGAACCTAACGTTCTTCTTTTACTATCATAAATAGTTATCCTGACTGAGCCAAAGAAGTTTGTGCTTGATCAAAGGCCTTCACTTGGTCTGACTGGAGTCTATCCAGGTCAAAAATAGGGTTGTCTTATTTTGTAAGATAATACCTGCCATTTTTGGTCATCTATCATTTCTTGTCCTTTGACTTTGGTCAAAAGTTGACCTTTGATTGGTCAAATTTTGACCATTGATACTTTGACTTCTATCCATATGTCATGCACCTATTGGAGAGCTGGTGGGGCTTGTCCTCCTATCAGAAACTAGCAAGGAGGAGGGCGCATGCCACCCAGGAGGGCGCATGCCAAGGGTGGCATGCGCCCAAGCTTGAGGTGCCTAGGAGTCCCTATTGGATAGGGACTCCATCTCCTTATTGGATTCTGATTAGACTCCTCCTAAGAACCAACTTTGACTGATCTTAGGCACCATCTAAGAATGAGTCCAAGGGACTCTATTCCCACCAATCAGATTTAGATCTGATTTCACAAAGGGTTGTGATTGGTTGGGATGAAGAGGAGTTGGATCATGCATAGTCTATAAATAAGATCCTGCGCCCAACTCAAAAAGAAGAACAATTTTCTACGCCCCAAGGCTGCCTCTCTCTTCCTCCTCCATGCCAAGTTCATCTTTTCCCTCTCCTCTCCACGTCCAAAGAAGTTTGGGATCTTAGTTGGTGCAATCTAGGGGAGTGAAAGGTGACAGAAAGCTAGAAGGCTGTGCTGCTGCAAAGGACAATTACTGATCTTCGAAAGCTATTTTGAAGATCCTCCAAATTAGATTCAGATCTGATTTTTGGAGACGTGATAGAGAAGAAGAGGATCTCCAGATCCAGCTTGAGTGGATACCGATAGAGGCTAGGCACTTGTGTGACTAGATCCAGAACCTTCCGCTGCTTACAAGATCATCAACGGATAATAGGATTACCCTACATCAAGATAAATTAAATCTAATTTAATTTATCTATATTTTATTTTAATTATTAAAATAATAATAATCAGATCTAAAATATTCCAAATCTGATTTGGATCTAAGAGAAAAGTTTTTGAAATATATCTCTTGATCTGATCAGATCTAAACGAACCTGGTTTAAAAAATCAGAATTTTCCCTTCAGTGCGTGCCCTAAGAGACACTCTAAGGGGTGCACGCCCCTCTCCTTTCTTTTGTGCAAAGGGAAAGTCAAGGGGGTGCCAACTCTGGGCATCCGTTTGTCCTAATTCTTTTAGAAAAAATCAGGACAAAGGGTGATCTGACCAGGATAAGGTTTGATCTAATCAGGATAAGATCCAATCAGTTTAGGACCAACCCATATAGAATTTTTAGATGAGTCAAATCTAATTCAACTAAATCTAAACCAATCAGAAAATCCATAGAAGAAAAAAGCTAGGTCTATTTGTGTGCTCGCACTATTTTCTTAAACCTAATTGGATCTAATCCAAATCAATCAAATCACGTGAGCCCAATTAATGATATCCAGACCCAAACCCTTATTTGTATGATCTAATAGGTTCAATTCTATATGGTAATGGGATATGTCATGATCTTCATCATCGACATCATTGAAATATCTTTTGATGGACTAGAACTCTTTCTGATTCATCCAATCAAAATTATCGATCATCCAGATAATTCTAATTGATCCCAAAATCCATCAATGATATCTAATAGTATGTGGTGGCAATCCATCATAATTGAAAAAGAACCTCTCGATACAGCTATTGTGTTATTTAGTTTTTCTATCATGAGTCCTGACAGGATCTAGATTAAGGTGAACTCATTAGACCCAACACCTATCATGTGATTGAATCATTCGATTCGAGTCTGATGTAAAATTCTAATAGAAACTCCTTTCTATTATTTCACACTGCCATGGCCATGGACTTTAGGACTTAATCTCATGATCATCATAAGATTACTCATCTACCGAGATTGATAGATCCTATCTTGGTGTGATCTAATTTCTATAATGAACATGCTATAGCTAACATATACCTCAGAATTCCAAATGGCTAGGAGATCGAGTTATGGTGTAGTCAAACTATAACACCCTCAAGGTAAACCGTCGATGCATCTTAGATCAAAAAATCAAACACACAACTACAGCATCGAGCTAGTCATCAATGAGAAGATAGACTCCTTTATGACCGCTCGAAGTGATTATGCTTAGTACCCTTATTCTCAACAAGCACCTATACTCTCATTCTAGTATTTTCATATCGTATATTCAAGACTCATCTATCCTAAGAAAGTGGTTGTATATCAATCTTTTAGATTGATCACCATCCTCGTGATGATCCTATGATTGAGAATAGTTTATGAGTTAATTATAATAACACATATCTTAAATTTTCAACTCTTGAGAATATATATTATCATACCTATTGGAGATGAGCCCCGCTCCTGCCGAAGTCTAGTTCGATGCTCAGCTTAATACAATTGGTAGCCATGGAAGAGCTTCAGCGGTTGGGTCTTAGCCGAATTTCCTCCAAGCTTCTCCTTCGATCGAACTTCTTCAGAAGTTGAACTCTTACAACCGACCGAGCTGCTCTACGGTCGAGCTCCTTTGGACTCCCAGCGATCGAGCTTTAGCCAAACTACTCTGCGGTCGAGCTTCTTTGGACTCCTAACGGTTGGGTCTGAGCCAAACTCCTTCAACTAGCCGAACTCTCCAGTGGTCGAGCTTCAGTCGGACTTCCGCGAGAGCCAAACTCCCTCTGCGCTCTTCTGATCAGACACCTATGAGAGTCGAGCTCTCTCCGCACTCCTCCGATCGAACTCCTTTTGAGCTTTCCTCGATCGAACTCCTCAGGCGTCCGAATTCCTCTGGAATGGATACACACCGTAGTCCATAGATCAATGCCTGCTTTCTTAGAGCCACGACTATCAAATCTGGATGAACTATTGCCATCAGTCTACCACAGGCGACGTGATCGGACGATATGGCCACCACTACTAGCGACACCACTCTCTCCATAATCAGCTCCATACGGCCCATGACCCATCAGCATGGCTGCCACTATCCGCCTGACGATGCCTTCCTCTCTGTATCGGATTTCATGCGGCCCACAGTCGGACGATATGGCCATCACCATCAATCAAGCTCCGCCTATAAAAGGATCCTCCAGATATGCTAACTCTAATCTCTGATCTCTAAGCTCTAAGCTCTCCTCTCCTTCTCTAAGCTCTGCGAAACTCATTCTCGAGCACTCCATTCCTAGCTTGATCGTCGGAGGATCCTACCAGAGGCACCCCCCACCAGCTCTGGATGGGACTTCATTTTGTAGGTCCCTGGAGGCGACCTCATCCCCCTCCACTCCAGCTGGATCCGACGATGACCAATTTCTGTACCAATAGAGATTGGCGCTAGAAGAAGAGCTTCGAACCTCTGAGGTTTCCTTATTCTTAAAGGAGTGCTCGACGATGATCTCTCTTCTCCCTCTCTAGAGTTCTCTTCCAAAGAGAAAATGCCTCTTAGGAGAGCTTCGACTCGACGATCGATAGCCTTTGCGCCAGATCCATCTGCTCCCATTTTATCCCCAGCAGCCTACGTCCCATCTGAAGTCACCGTAGATGTGGAGCAATTCAACCTACTGGTCCAACAGGTTTGTGGCCTTGTCGAGATGATGTAGGTCGTGTGACAGCTTTCGACGAAGACTTTGCCAGCAAATCCACCATCAGGATGTCCGAAACCGATCTTAAGGAAGAGCGTTTGGCCTAGCATACCAGTCACCCTTAGGGAGGAGAAATAGAGCAGAAGTTCTCCCCTAGAAGGCTTCATGGGTGGTGGAATAAAGTTTGGCATGAGTGAGGCTGCCGAACTCCCCCTCGAGCTCATCATCGAGGAAGCCCCGGCAAAGGGGCATGAAGTTCTGCCACCACAGGTAGTGGAATGAAGTTCGACATGAGCGAGGCTGCCGAGCTACCCCTCGAGATCGCCTTCATGGAAGCCCTGATGAAGGTTTTGCAGGGGGCGGAATGAAGTTCGGCATGAGCAAGGCCGCCGAACTCCCCCTTGAGCTCATCATCAAGGCAGCCTCGACAAAGGGGTGTGAAGTTCTCCCGCAGGTTTCACAAGAAGATGGAATGAAGTTTGGTTGTGCTTACGACCTACCTAGCACAAGCAAGGCCCGAACTCTTCGAGCTCGCCACCAAGAAACTCCAACAGAAGGGTGCAAAGAAGTCTTCCTCCTAAAAGGTTCCCCCTGCAATGCTCCTCAAACTCAAATTCTCATAAAAGTTAAGAATCAGCTGCCAAGACCAGAAGGATTATGATCTCCCCCAAGCAAGCATGATCAAAGCAAGTACTGCCTCTACCTTCGCTACCACGACCACGATGCTGAGGAATGCATTCAGCTCTTGAGTGAAATTGAGGAGCTCGTCAGAAAGAGGTGGCTGGGTAAATTCCTTCGATGCTAGCCTGAAGCAGGAGAAGATCGGCCAATGACGTTGTCGTAACCAAAAATAATAAGAAGGTCGACCGCCTCATGGCATCATCAACATCACCCCTGGAAGGAGCTTGGTACATCGGTGATTCATCATCTCCCAGCGTCAGAGCCAAGAGAAGCATGCTCCAAATTAAGGAGACTAGCATGAGATAGAGGAGATTGATGCGTGCTAATTTATAGCTATGGCAAGTGCACCAGTCGATCAAGTAATAAAGTGAATGAGTAGAGTATCGTCCCTAAAGGATTGGAAAATAAGTACTGAAAAGCTCTTTCCTAGGCTTTATTTAGAAGATCGATTTATGAGAATAAGAAATTAAAGAAAATAAAAAAAAATAATTAAAAGTTTTTAATTAAATAAAGAGAGTGTAAATTATTAGGGTTTTAAATTCAAGAGCAATGGATTACTAAGGCAATCGGTTCACCAACTCAGTCAATACAATATTCAGATTTTTAGATTAATTTTATTTCATGTGACGGTGGAGTCTTCTAATTTATTCACTACCCTTTGGTCCAGGCATAGCAAAACTATTAATATTTATTAATTATCCTTTGGTCCAAGTATAATTTAAATAAATATTAATGCATTAGGTTTTGTGAAACCCTCTAATTAAAATATGCTGCGTCCAAAGCGCACTAAAATTTCCGCATGCATATGAATTCTAATTTGATTCATAATACAAGGTATATAATCAAGAAGCATTAACATAGATGTACTTGATCCATAACATCTATGTTCATCAGATCAATTAGAAGATGGCCAGTAATCTAAAAGCATTAAGATCAGATTTATATACTCCTCATGAATAAAATTTAAAAATAAATCATACTGAATATTACATCAAAAGAGTGGCTACACCTTAGCCTTAGTAAAAGAAAATTTAGTTCATGATAACAAGTTCAAAAATAGCAAATAAAATAAAATGCATAGAGAAATTAGACTATTTTGATTGCTGAAATTGATTGTTTGCTGCTCTTGATGTGGAGAACTTGGTGAAGAAGAATATGCTCCTTGATCGATGTCTTGATTGTCGAAAAAAAATTAAAAATCTTTTTTTTATTTCTCATAAATTACTCTTCTCTTTCTACCTCTCTCCTCTCTCTTTCTCTCTCTCTCTCTTTTTCTCCCTCTCTCTCTCTTTCTCCCCATATCTCTCTCTTTCTCTCTCTCTGATTTCTTTTCACGACAACAAATTCTTTTTATAGATAAAGAGTTTGATTTCCCTTAAAATCCATCAAAAACTAGGTTTAAGACTCCCAAAATAACTCAAATTAAGATCTAGGTAATTCTGGCCGTTAGATGTTGATCAAACAGTCCAAAAACCACTCAAAAATCCCTTAAAATAACCTAGATTAAGTTGAATTTAATGCCAACCGTTGGATCAACCTTTAGATTTAATCTGGGCCGTCTGATCACGTAGAAATAAGCCTTCTGATCTAAGTTTAACTTCGGGATGAATCTCAGCCATTAGATCTCGATCGAAAGCTGCAGATGCCATCCATCAGCGCCTTTTTTTCGACCCAGTGAATATCGCCCGTTGGATCAGCCAGAATTTCCAAATTACCCTCCGTGGACCATGCGCGAGCCCGATGTTGTGTGGACCATCACGTTCTTCATCCAATCAGAGCGCGCCTCTTGTAGTAAAATTCCTGAAATATCCTTCAGATGGTCCATCGTGCGCTGCAAAAATTGCTGACATCATCCCGACGTCAGCATTGCATCGGCAGTTTTTTTTTTGAAATTCAATTTTGGGCTCGTTTGAAGTCCATTTTGCCTGAAATTTTTTTCATCAGAACCAAAAAAATAAGATCTTCAATTGGTGGCCTTCTTTTCTACATAAGATTAATAAAAATATTAATTTATAATAAAATAAATTAATTTATTTTATAATTTAATATTTTTATTAGTATATTTTTACCACTTATCACACCCCCTAACTTAGTCATTGCTAGTCCCTTAGCAATGTTTTGTTTAATACCATGTTTCAATAAGATTATCCATCACAAAGATAAAATCTAGGATTAAAGGTCAAAAAGTTTAGAAAATACTGCTAACTAAGCATTGAGCTTCAGAAGCAAATTTTTCAGTCAATATAATTAAAAACTTTCTTAGAGTACATCAAAGATCTATAGCACTTGTGTTCGTGATGACTAACTTTAGCATTTCAGTATTAAATTAAAAGAACAAAAAGTATCTTCTCTTATCACCTATTTTGGTCAATTTTCTATACATTCTCAATTTTATACTCATGAATTAAGGTAGCTTTCACACTGCCTTTTCTTTTCTTTTTTTTTTTTTTTTTTTTTTTTTTTTTTTACTGTGCTGAGCATCCTGGCCTTTCCTTCACCATTTTACGTGAATTTTCACACTTGACCTAGGTGCAGAGACCCAGTTACTAGGCTTTGGGCAATCCACATATACTCTATCTTTTGCACTTTATTTATAGGCAGGTAGCTCTTTCCTTAAATTCAAGTTTTTTTTTTGATTAGAATGTATATTAATTATCAATTTTTAGTGATAATTGAATCCTCAGTTGGCCTTATAATCAATACCTACTTTGCCTTGTTAGTGTGCATGTGCAATAAAAGGTGCTAATAATCTTTTAATGACCTAAGTAGGCTGCTAAAAGTTGACCAACTAATCTACTTCTTTAACTCATTACATTCATTAGCAAATAATTCTATCTTTTATCACTTATCCAGTTTATCTTGCTCAAGATTTTCTTCTTGACACATGATTTTTTTTTTTTTAATTATTCTACATTGTCTTAAAGGAGAAAGAAAAATAAAGGGTGCAATAAAGGATAGGAAGGAATACACCTGAATTTTATTTAGTCTGGTTCTTTGGAGCTTTGAAATTTTGCTTGAGTTCTCATTGATTTTTCTGCAAAATTGAAAATACACACCAAAGGAGCAGTAAAAGAGCAACAATAAATTACTAAAAAATAAAAGAAAAGAAAAATGATCAAAACTAAAAAGAAAAGAAACAACCTATCTAGTAGTTCTGATTTATAGTCTTCAGCTTGACTTTCTTTGAGTTCTAAAGTGGATCAATCTGGTGCCACTTCAATTGGAATACTTTCATGTTTGATCGAGTCTTCTTTCAATTTGACATTGCTCGCTTTTATAGTCTCAAACCTATTTTCTACAGAATTCTCATATAATGGATTGTCAATAATATCAATTAGAAAATAAGTTTGATTATCATCAGGATGTTTAGTATCTTTGAAAACATTAAAAGTAACTTGTTCATCTTGGACTCTAAGAATTAATTTTTCTTGTTGAACATCTATTAAAGCTCCTCCAGTAGCTAAAAAGGGTCTCCCTAAAATAAGGGGTACATCATAATCTTCTTCCATATCAAGAACAATAAAATCAACAGGAAAAATAAACTTGTTTACCTTTACCAAGACATCCTCCACTATACCTCTTGGATATTTAATGGATCTGTCGGCTAATTGAAGAGTAATAGTGGTAGGCTTTGGTTCTCCTAGACCCAGCTTCCTGAAAATAGAAAAAGGCATGAGATTAATGCTTGCTCCTAAATCACATAAAACTTTATCAAAACTACAATCACCAATAATGCAGGGGATAGTAAAACTCCCTGGATCTTTTAACTTCTGTGGTAATTTATTTTGAAGTATTGCTGAGCATTCTTCATTCAAATTTATTCTCTCATGCTCCTTCAGCTTTTTCTTATTTGTTAAGATTTCTTTGAGAAACTTGGCATACCTGGGCATTTGAGTAATAGCATCTACAAAAGGAATATTAATATGTAAATTCTTTAAAATTTTGAAAAAGTTAGAAAATTCCTTATCTGGATGCTGTATTTGTCTCTCTGGGAATGGTAGTGGCGGCACGTAGGGCTTCACATTTGGATCAGCAAATCGTATACCTGGAGACCATCCATCTGCTGGTTGTTTTGGTGACTGACGAATTTGAGTTGATGGTTCCTTATTTGTAGTTGGCTCTTCAGTCTCTTTCTTCTGATGTAGCTCCTCCAGCTTTGTACCACTTCTTAAGGTGATAGCATTGACTTGCTCCCTTGGATTTGTCTCCGTATTGCTTGGCAAGGATCCTTGAGGTCTCTCGGAGATTATCTTTAGCCATTTGACCTATTTGCATCTCCAAGTTTCGAATTGCTGCTGTTTGGTCCTGCCTAAGTTTGGCTTCCAAATTTTTTATAGTTGCTTCTTGGTTTTGCATAAATTTGACCATCAGCTCTTCCATGTTGGACTTCTTTTCAGGTACTTGGAATCCCGGGGGTGGCTGTTGTGCTGCATTTTGATTGCTCCATGAGAAATTTGGATGCTGCCTCCACCCTTGATTGTATGTGTTGGAGTAGGGATTGTTTTGTTGCGGCCTAAAAAAATTACCAATATAATTAGCTGTATCAGTTGTTTTAGCAAAAGGATTACCTGTTTGGCAATTGCTCGTATCGTGTCCTCCTCCACACAGGTCATAAGTAATGCTCTGAACATGCATAGCTGTTCCCTTTAAGTTGTTGACTTCGGCTCTAAGGGCTGCAATTTTAGCTAGTAAGGTTGGCACGCAATCTACTCCCTGCACAGCTGCTAGTCTTTTTGGCATCATGCGCTCTGTCTGCCATTGATAGCTATTTGATGCCATCTCATCGATCAGATCGAAAGCTTCTTCCTCCATTTTTCGATTAATGGTTCCTCCTGCTGCTGCATCAATCATAGAACGATTAGTAGGAGATAAACCATTATAGAAAGTTTGTACCTGAAGCCATACGGGTAGTTGATGATGTGGACATCTCCTCAATAATTCTTTGAAATGCTCCCAAGCCTCATATAGTGTCTCCATGTCCATCTGCATAAAAGAAGTGATATCATTGCGCATCTTAGCAGTCTTGGAAGGTGGAAAGTACTTGGCTAAGAATTTTTGGGCTAGGACATCCCAAGTTGTGATAGAACCTGCAGAAAGAGAATGAAGCCAACTCTTAGCTTTGTCCCATAAAGAGAAAGGAAATAACCTTAATCTAATAGCATCATCCGACACCCCATTAATTTTAAAAGTATCGCAAAGTTCAAGAAAATTAGAAATATGGGCATTCGGATCATCATGCACGTGTCCACTGAATTGGACAGTTGATTGAATCATCTGGATCATCATCGATTTTATTTCAAAGTTGTTTGCTCGTACAGGCGGTCTCCTGATGCTTGAAGCTGCATCGGCTACAGATGGTGTGATATAATCATTTAATGGATGATGTACTGGTCGAATAGCTTCATGCTGTCCTTCAGTCGCCATATCCAATCCTAGATTGATGTCGTTAGGATCTTCAGCTGCCATGTTTCTCTCTTGTTGTAGTCTTCTAATGGTTCTTTCAATTTCTAGATCTAAAGATAGTAAGTTACTATGTCCAGTACGTGTCATGCACTAATTTTTTTTTTTTAAAAAATAAAAATTAAAAATAAATTTCTAAAGTAAAGCTAGGATCAAAATTTCAATATTGTTTTAGACACAATCCCCAGTAACGGTGCCAAAAACTTGATGCGTGCTAATTTATAGCTATGGCAAGTGCACCAGTCGATCAAGTAATAAAGTGAATGAGTAGAGTATCATCCCTAGAGGATTGAAAAATAAGTACTAAAAAGCTCTTTCCTATGCTTTATTTAGAAGATCGATTTATGAGAATAAGAAAATTAAAAAAAAAAAAAAATAATTAAAAGTTTTTAATTAAATAGAGAGAGTGTAAATTATTAGGGTTTTAAATTCAAGAGCAATAGATTACTAAGGCAATCGATTCACCAACTCAGTCAATACAATATTCAGATTTTTAGATTAATTTTATTTCATGTGACGGTGGAGTCTCCTAATTTATTCACTATCCTTTGGTCCAGCATAGCAAAACTATTAATATTTATTAATTACCCTTTGGTCCAGGTGTAATTTAAATAAATATTAATGCATTAGGTTTTGTGAAATTCTCTAATTAAAATACGCTGCGTCCAAAGCGCACTAAAATTCCTGCATGCATATGAATTCTAATTTGATTCATAATACAAGGTATATAATCAAGAAGCATTAACATAGATGTACTTGATCCGTAACATCTATGTTCATCAGATCAATTAGAAGATGGCCAATAATCTAAAAGCATTAAGATCAGATTTATATACTCCTCATGAATAAAATTTAAAAATAAATCATACTGAATATTGCATCAAAAGAGTGGCTACACCTTAGCCTTAGTAAAAAAAAATTTAGTTCATGATAACAAGTTCAAAAATAGCAAATAAAATAAAAAGCATAGAGAAATTAGACTGTTTTGATTGCTGAAATTGATTGTCTGCTACTCTTGATGTGGAGAACTTGGTGAAGAAGAAGATGCTCCTTGATCGATGTCTTGATTGTCGAAAAAAAATCAAAAATCTTTTTTTTATTTCTCATAAATTACTCTCTTCTCTTTCTACCTCTCTCCTCTCTCTCTCTCTCTCTCTCTCTCTCTTTTTCTCCCTCTCTCTCTTTCTCCCCATCTCTCTTTCTTTCTCTCTCTCTGATTTCTTTTCATGACAACAAACTCTTTTTATAGATAAAGAGTTTGATTTCCTCCAAAATCCATTAAAAACTAGGTTTAAGACTCCCAAAACAACTCAAATTAAGATCTAGGTAATTTTGGCCGTTAGATGTTGATCAAACGATCCAGAATCACTCAAAAACCCTTTAAAATAACCCAGATCAAGTCGGATTTAATGCCAGCCATTGGATCAACCTTTAGATTTAATTTGGGCCATCTGATCATGTAGAAATAAGCCTTCTGATCTATAGTTTAACTTCGAGATGAATCTCAGCCGTTGGATCTCGATCGAGAGCTGCGGATGCCATCCATCAGCATCTTTTTCTCGACCGTCCGATCGAATTTCAGTGAATACCGCCCGTTGGATCCGCCAGAATTCCCAAATTGCCCTCCGTGGATCATGCGCGAGCTTGGTGTTGCATGGACCACCGCATTCTTCAGCCAATCAGAGCATGCCTCTTGCAGTTAAATTCTCGAAATACCCTTTAGATGGTCCATCGTGCGCTGCGAAAAATGCTGACGTCATCTTAACGTCAGCGTTGCGTCGGCAGTTTTTTTTTTTTTTTTGAAATTCAATTTTGGGCTCGTTTGAAGTCCGTTTTGTCTGAAATTATTTTCATCAGAACCAAAAAAATAAGAGCTTTACATTGGTGGCCTTCTTTCCTACATAAGATTAATAAAAGTATCAATTTCTAATAAAATAGATTAATTTATTTTATAATTTAATACTTTTATTAGTATATTTTTACCACTTATCAGAGGTCGTCCGACTCGAAGCTTATCGTCTGAAGAAACGTGGAGGAACGACGCTACCATGACCCTGAAACATAAAGAATTTGGGAATGCGCTGCCCGTAACTTCTTTTCATTAAAATTCTTTCCTTTCAATAATATTATTTCTAGATGCAAAAACTATGCGATGACAGGTAAGAAGCAGTCAATAGTTGCCGTGTTGGAAACAGAAGGAGAACCTCGTCCTAACATGAGTAGGTCAAAGACCTTCAACCTCGGCTAGAGATAAGATCTCTCCCAAGCAATCGCTGACAACCTCGGCTAGAGATAAGATCTCTTTCGAGCGATCGAGTCAACCTTAGCTAGAGGTAAGATCTCTCTCGAGCAATTGTGACAACCTTGGCTAGAGATAAGATCTCTTTCGAGCGACCGTGTCAACCTCGGCTAGAGATAAGATCTCTCCCGAGCGATGTGATAACCTCGACTAGAGATAAGATCTCTCCCGAGCGATCACTATCAACTCGGCTAGAGATAAGATCTCTCTCAGCGACCGTAACAACCTTAGAGATAAGATCTCTTTTCGAGCGATCGAGTCAACCTCAGCTAGAGATAAGATCTTTTCCGAGCGACTGCTGACAACCTCAGCTAGAGGTAAGATCTCTTCCGAGCCACTGAGCCAACCTTGGCTAAAGAAAAGATCTCTCCCGAGCGATCACTGACAATCTCGGCCAGAGATAAGATCTCTTCCGAGCGATCCTGACAACCTCTGCTAGAGATAAGATCTCTTTCGGACCGTGACAACCTCGGCTAGAGATGAGAGCTTCGAAAAACCTCGCCCACAGTCCATTAGGAATAGGAGGAGAACCTCATCCTAACATGAGCAAAGTCAAAGGCCTCATTCATTTTAGACGAGATGGGGGGAGAGGCCCTAATAATGGCCCTTATGTGCACCCACAGCCTGTTAGAAACAGGAGAAAAACCTCGTCCTAACGTGAGCAAAGTTGAAGGTCTCGTTCACCTTAGATGAGATGAAGGAAGAGGCCCTGACAGCGGCCCTTACGTGCCCCCACAGCCCGTTAGGAATAGGAGGAGGACCTTGTCCTAACGCGAGCAAAGTCTAAGTTCGAGCTCTGAAGTCTACAGAAGATAGGATCTCCATCAACCTCGACTGGAGATAAGATCTCTCCCGAGCGCCCGCATTAATCTCGGCCATAGGAGATAAGATCTCCTTCGAGGGTCCACAGCAACCTCAGCCAGAGATGAGATCTCTCCCGAGCCTTCGAGTCAACCTCGGTCAGAGATAAGATCAGAGACAATCTCGATCAAATATAGGATCTCTCTCGAGCGACCACGGCAACCTCGACCAGAGATGAGATCTCTCCCGAGCCCCTGAGTCAACCTCGGCCAGAGATAAGATCGGAGACCACCTCGCCAGAGATAAGATCTCCCCCGAGCGATCGCATCAACTTTGGTTGGAGATGAGATCTCCCCCGAGCTTCAACCTGAACCAGTACGGAGCCCAAAAGATGACTTCGGCAGTCGCCCTTTCTGCACTTCCTTCCTTCATATTTCAAACTCGAGAGTGGGAGGACTATTATTGGGGATAAACCCCACTCCTATCAAAGTTCAGTTCGATGCTCAGCTTAACGCAACTGATAGCCACGGAAGAGCTTCAGCGGTTCGATTTTAGCCGAATTCCCTCCAAGCTTTTCCTTTGACTGGACTTCTTCAAAAGCCGAACTCTTACAACCGATCGAGCTACTCCACGACCGAGCTCCTTCGGACTCCCAATGGTTGGGCTTTAGCCAAACTGCTCTATGACTGAGCTCCTTCGGACTTCCAATGGTTGGGCCTTAGCCGAACTCCTTCAACCGGTCGAACTCTCCAGCGGTCGAGCTACAGTCGGACTTTTGCTAGAGCTGAACTCCCTCCACGCTCTTTCGGCCAGATGCCTACGAGAGCCGAGCTCTCTCCACACTCCTCCGACCAAACTCCTTCCGAGCTTTCCTCGATCGAACTCCTCTAGGAGTCCAAACTCCTCTAGAATGGATACACATCGAAGTCCACCGATCAATGCCCACTTTCTCAGAGCCACGGCTATCAAATCTGGATGAACTATCGCCATCAGTCTACCATAGGTGACGTGATCGGACGACATGGCCACCACTACTGGCGACACCACTCTCTCCATAATCAATCCTATGCGGCCCACGACCCATCAGCATGGCTGCCACTATCCGCCTGACGACGTATTCCTCTCCGTACCAGACTTCATGCGGCCCACGATCGGATGATATGGCCGTCACCATCAATCAAGCTTTGCCTATAAAAGGACCCTCCAGATACGCTAACTCTAATCTCTGATCTCTAAGCTTTAAGCTCGCCTTTCCTTCTCTAAGCTCTACGAAACTCATTCTCGAGCATTTCATTCCTGTTGGCCAGAGCTAACTTGATCGTCGGAGGGTCTTACCGGAGCCACCCCCCATTGACTTCGGACGGGACTTCATTTTGTAGGTCCTTGGAGGCGACCTCGTCCCCCTCCGCTCCAGTCAGATCCGACGACGATCAGTTTCTGCATCAACAATACCTATTAACCTAATGAATGTATCATAGATACTTAATACATAAATATGATAAAAAATAATCTATTTTATTAGTAATAAATCAAAATTATAATGATGTTCTTAGAAAGTATTTACAAGTGTCAATCAATTTGGCTTCTAGGACACACATGTAACAAACTTTCACTTGATCTAAAGTCAATTGGCTACAAATCTAAGTCCTATCTTCTCAAGGTGGACTTTAGTCTTTTGTTGGCTTAAAGACTTTGTCAATGGATCAGTCGTATTGTTCGTGATGTCGACTCTCTTGATCTTGATGTATCCTTTTTTGAGATAATTACGGATGAGGTGAAATCACCACTCGATGTGCTTGGACTTCTGATGAGACCTCAGCTTCCAAGCTAGGGCTATAGCATTGTTGTTGTCACAATACAGCTGGACGACATCAGATGGCATCACTCTGAGCTTTGCAATGAACTTTTTGAACTAGAATGCTTTCTTCATAGCTTTCAAGATAGCGACGTACTCTACTTCTATAGTGGAGTCTGCTATCACTGTCTGCTTGAAACTCTTTCAGCTTACAGCACCACCATTACGTAGAATAGACTATCTGATGTCAACTTTCGATCATCAATGTCAGATATAAAATTTGAGTCTGTATACTCCTAGATCTGAAGTTCTTTGTTACCAAAGATTAAAAACATATTCTTAGTCCTTCTCAAGTACTTAGGGATATATTTTATAGAAGTCCAATGCGCTTTGCTTGGATTCGATTGATATCTACTTATGACACTCATAATATAGACGATACCAGGTCATGTACATAGCATGGCATACATGAGGCTCACTATTGCTGAAGCATAAGAGATCTTGCTCATGCATTCAATCTCTTTCGATGTATTGAGGCACATCTTTTTAAAGAGATGAATTCCATATCTAAAGGGTACAAGTCTCCTCTTGGAGTTCTCCATGCTGAACCTCTTCAGTACCTCTATATACATCTTCTGTGATAGGCCTAGCATTCTCTTCGATTTATCTTCATAGACCTTAATCCCGAAAATAAAGGATGCTTCTCTTAGGTCTTTCATAGAAAACTTCTTTGACAACCATACTTTAATCGAGGTCAACATGGGAATATCATTTCCAATTAGAAGGATGTCATCCATGTATAGTACGAGGAAGACAATAGCATTTCTATCGACCTTTTTGAACACACAGAGCTTTTTTTCATTTTTAATGAAATTAAATAATTTGATCATATCATTAAAATGAGCATTGCAGCTCTGAGATGCTTGCTTTAGTCCATAAATGAATCTTTATAGCTTGCAAACCTTGTAATCACTATCACCTGAAGTAAAATCAAGCGACTGTTCTATATAGATATCTTCCTCAAGATATCCATTTAGGAACGCCATTTTCATATCCACTTGCGATATTTCATAATCGAAATATGCTGCAATAGTAAGTAGTGTACGGATGGATTTAAGCATGGCTATAGACGAGAAGGTATCTTGATAGTCAATATTTTCGTGCTGATTATACCCTTTCACCACTAATCTAGTTTTGAATATCTCCATATTTTTATTTGCATCAATCTTTCTCTTGAAGATCCATTTACACCCAATAGGTATAATATCTTTAGGTAGATCTACCATGGTCTAGACTTGGATCAAGCACATCGAGTCAATTTCTAACTTCATTGTCTCTTATCATTTCTCGAAGTCAATATCTGATATTGTTTAGTCATAAATTTTGGGATCATCTTCATGAATCTCATTTCTTATGAGGAATATTTTCTCTACATCCTCTAAAATAATACCTAAGTATCTCTCAAAAGGATGAAAAATTCTACTAGATTTATGAGGTGGAGGAGGTAGTGTGTGGATTGGCTTAGACTGACCAAGTTTCTCAGGTTCCTTGGCACGTTGCTCTTCAAAGACTTTCTCCTTAAGCTTGATTTGTCTTTCCATGCCACCATCTTGAATAAACTTTTTTTCAAGAAAAATAGCATGTCGACTCACAATCATATTATGGTCCTCCAATAGATAGAAGTAATATCCTAAAGACTCCTTAGGATATCCAATGAATTGAGCTCTAAGAGACCTCGATTCTAACTTATCTGCTTTCTATCTCTTAACATGGGCTGGACAACCCTAAATTAGTTTTTTACCATGCCACATCTCATATAGTATCATAGGAATGATTTTAGAAGAAATTCTATTCAGTACATAAATAATAGTTGCAGACTATGTCCCCAAAAAAATTTGGAAAGGTCTGTGAAGCTCATCATGAACAGATTGTATCTAATAGAGTTCAATTTCTCCATTTTGAAACACCATTGAGTTAAGGCATTTCAGACAGAGTTCACTATGAGACTATGCCATACTCTTTGAGATAGTCCAAAAATTTTCTATTAAGGTATTCTCCTCCTGGATCTGATCAAAGAATCTTAATGGGCTTTTCAGTTTATTTTTCCACTTCATATCTAAATTTTTTAAACTTTTTAAAGGCCTCATGTTATGATATCAACTCACTTTGATACCAATTGATGAGGATCTCGTATCAGAATATTATGGCAAGAAGAAAAAAGAAATAAAATAAGAATATAATTAAGTACGTGAATTGGCCTAAAGACTCACCTTCATGGGTCATGCAAAGATTTATTATGAAAAAAAATAGATACAAGAGGAGATTACCCACTCTCAACTCGCGTATATAATCCTCTCAATAAGAAGCTATTCTTACCAAGCTCTTTTTTTGGAGGCTCCTTGAAATGACCACAATCTACTGCCTAATTGTCTACTCGAAGCCTCCTGCTCCTACTGTTTGCTAGCATCCTTTGATGCTCTCTACCATCTCAGATCTAACCAAAATCACCATAGCTACCACACAACTCTTGGTTTACTACTAAAAGACTTTTAAAGGCCATAAACAAGATTTAATTCGAGTTCAAGATGAAGCCCTGACTCGATTCCAACTCAAATAGGATCTCCAACTATCGAATCATGACCACAGTCCTTCATGGCTGCTAGATCGTGCAAATAAGTCCGTCGACCCCATGAATATGCTCGATCCACAAGGCAATTCCCATAGACCTCATGAAAACTCCTAGGTCGCCCCTTGCATGTCGCCCCTGTGGATGCCCGCTTGGGCCTAGGCTACGCAGCATGTGCACCTAGCTTGGGCTTGGGCCATGCCAGCATGCATGATTGCCTGGGCCTCGGCCATGCAGCATGTGCGCCCGACTTGGGCTTGGGCCGCATGAGAGCATGCACCCACGTGCACCCATGTGCTCGTGTGTAGGGTTTGGCTGGCTCGCATCGCCTACTTCAGCCTGTGCCGATCCGTGGGTCCCATCCAATGGCTTCGTATGCTCCTTCATGCATATTTTTGCCATGTGGACTCCGATTGGAGTGTTCTTGGGTTTGTTGGACTTCGTTTGTCATCCTGGATCTCGCTGTAGGCTTATTATGAAAGAATTTGAGACACTTTTCTTAATAATTTTTACCTCAACCCGATATTCAATCTCCACCTATCTGAGAGCTCGTCTCATGTCTCCATGTCCTAGGGCAATCGTCTGTTGATCATGGATGTACAAATATGAGAGTTGAGTTAGGCCACTCGATCCCACCTTCATAGACTGCTGTGATCCTCCTAACCTGAAACCTGCTTGGAGTAGCCTCCTGCAGCAATAGAAACTTTATCTTGCGATGTCCATATCATCCTCCCGAGTCTTCCATCTCGTGCCCGGTCCATCTCCACCTGGAGCTCCACCTCGCACTGGGCTTCCCACCATGAGGTAGTATCCTTTATATTTTCTTCCTCTTATTACTATCTTATTGCCATGCATGACCTTTAGGATTCCTCAATCTGCTTTCTATCTGAAGTTGATCAAATTCAGTCTACTTAGTGAAATTAGATTATTTTTAAAGCTGGGTATGTATCAGACCTCACCCAACTTCTTCACTATTCCATCATGGAGCTTCATGCCGATCATCCCGTTATTCTTGATCTCACAGCTCGATCCATCTGATAGGAACATAGTGCCCTTACTGATCTCTAGAGAGTAAAAAAACTCCTCTCTGCAACATACATGATGGAAACAAGCAGAATCCATAATCCACTAAGAGAAAAAAGTAGATATCTCATCAGTTACCAGAAGGACATCATTACTGTCTTCTATATTGCTACTAGCCATCGCCACAATAGCATATGTTCAAACGATGATAACAGGTCAGATGCTATATATACTGGCCTTAATGTTCAATAAATTACAGTACCAACATGAAGACATGAAGACTGTCAACCAAATGCTGGCTCACCTATAAGAATTGTACGGTGAGCAGAGTCATGCAATGCACTATGAAGTGTCTAAGAAACTCTTCAAGGCATAGATGCGTGATGGACAGTCGATCCATGATCATTGCTTATCGATGATCAAGGACTTGAAGGAGCTTGAGAAGCTCGACATGTCTATGGATAAGGGTCTATAGATTGATTTGATCATGCAATTCTTGACTAATTCATATGGATAATTTATTGTAAACATCCATATGAATAAGATCCAGTGCATCCTAGCTGAATTGATGAACATGCTGGTGACTACTGAAGAAACCTTGAAGAGTTTAAGGAGCTCTGTTCTTGCTATGGAGCGGACTTCTTCTAAGAGAAAGTTCTTTGGAAAGAAGAAGAAGTTCGCGAAGAAGCAAAAGATGGAGGAAAAGCAGGAGAAGAAGAAGGAAGAGCAGAAGAAAAAAGCCATGGAGAAAGGAAAGTGTTTCCACTGTAACTCCGACGGTCCCTGCTTACCTAGCAAGCCTGAAGAATAAAAGGGAAGGAGGACCTTCTGAAGGTATGCTTGTCATTAAGACGAACCTAACGATTTCTTCTATATCTAGTTAGATGCTTGACTCTAGATCTAGTGCTTCATTTATGCACTTCTTTGCAGGATCTTGAGGATAGCAGGAGGTTGAGGGATGGTAAGATGATCCTACACATCGTAAATGAAGCAAGAGTTGCTACTATGGCCATGAGAACGTACCCTCTGCACTACCATCAGAAAGCATCTTAGTTATTAGAGAATGTTTTTATGTACCTACTACGAGCAAGAATCTAATTTCTATCTCCTGTCTAGCATAGGATGTCTATGTAATTAGTTTTAATAAAGACCACTATATCATTCTTTATGAAAGAAATAAAATTTAAAGTGGTTTCTTAATAAATGATCTCTATCAGTAACATGTAGATGTACTTGTTAATTATGTCGAGCAAAATGAAAATGTCATAGGATTGAAAAGATCTAGAGATAGTATAAATGAAAAATACCTGTGGCACCTTAAGCTAGGTCATATAGCAGAAGATGGGATTAATAAATTAGAAAAATCTGAACTAATGGATCCATTAACTTTGAGTCATATCTGATTTGTGAGTCATGTCTTCAAGGCAAAATGACCAAACTGCCCTTTGTGGGGACATGAAGAAAGGATCATAGAGTTACTTATCCTGGTACATACAGATGTCTACGGCTCATTCGATGTGCCAGCCAGAGGCAATTTTATCTACCCCATCACCTTTATCGATGATTTTTCTCGATATGAATATGTGTCCCTAATGCATCACAAGTCTAAGGTGTTGAGGAAAGCACCTCGAATTCTTCCATAATAAGTCCACAACAAGATCCAGGATGACAAATAGAGTCCAACGAATCCAAGAACACTCCAATCAAAGTCCAGATGGAAAAAATATGCGTGAAGGAGCAAACGGAGCCAACAAATGGGACCCATGGACTAGCATAGGCCGGAGCAGGTGGCACGGGCCAGCCAAGCCCTACGTGTGGGCATGTGAGCATACACTCTCATAAGGCCCAGGCTCAGGCCAGGTGCACATGCTACATGGCCCAGGCCCAGGCAACCGCACACGCTAGCACTACCCAGGCCCAGGCTGGGCGCACATGCTGCATAACCTAGGCTCAGGCGGGCATCCACGGGGGTGACACGCAAGGGGCAATCTAAAAGTTTTCATAAGGTCTATGGGAATTGCCTCATCAACTGGGCATATTCATGGGGTCTAGGGACTTATTTGAGCGATCCAGCAGCCATGGAGTACTACGGTCATGATCTGACACTTGGAGATCTTGTTTGAGTTGGAATCGACTCGGGACTTCATCCTGAACTTGAATTAAACCTTGTTCAAGACCTTTAAAAGGCTTGTAGTAGTAAACCAAGAGCTATGTGGTGGCTATGGCAATTTTTGTGAGATCTAAGATGATAGAGAGCATCAGTGGGCACCAACGGACAGTAGGAGAAAGGGGCTCCGAGCAGACAGTTAGATAGCAGACTGCGATCATTTCAAAGGTTCTCCAAGAGAGAGATTGGTACGGATAGCTTCTTGTTGAGAGGATTGTATCGTGAGTTAAGAGTAGATAATCTTCTCTTGTATCTATTTTTTGTTAGATATATGTGCCCTAGAAGCCAGAATTGGCTGACACTTGTATTACACTTCTAGGGCCAAAATTATAATTTTGACTAATATCAATAAAATTGATTATTTTCTATCACATATGTGTATTTAGTATCTGTGATACATTCTTTGAGTTAATGGTAATGATAATTCATATTTTCAAGAGTTGAAAATTTAAGACATGAATAATCATTGTTAACTCATAAAATGCTTCCGACCATAGGATCATCACGAGGATGGTGATTGATCCGAAAGGTTGGTGTACAATCGCTTCTCTTTAGTAGATGAGTCTTGAATCTATGGTGTGGAGACACCAGAGTGAGAGTACAGATACTCATTAGAGAATGAGGGCACTAAGCATGACCAAATCAAGTAGTCATTAGGGAGTCTACCTTCTCGTCAATGACTGACTCGATGCAGCAGTAGTGTGTCTAGTTCTTTGACCTGAGGTGCATCGACAATTCACCTTGAGGGTGTTATAGTTTGACTACACCATTACTCGGTCTCCTAGCCATATGGAATCCTGAGGTGTATGTTGGCTATGACATTTCATTGTAGGAACTGGATTGTATCAAGATGGAATCTATCTAACTCGGTGGTAGAGGAGCAGTCCTATGATAATCATGAGAATCAAGTTCAGAAGTTCATGACCATGGTAGAGTGAAATAATAGAAAGAGTTTCTATTTAGATTTTCACATCGGACTCGAATCGAATGATTATATCATATGATAGAAACTAGGGTTTGACGAGTTCACCTTAACCCTAATCTGATCGGGGCTTAAGATAGAAGAACTTAATCACACAGGTAGCTGCACCAAGAAGTTTGCATTCAGCTCTGATGGGTTGCCACCATATACTGCTAGGTATCACTGGTGGATTTTAGGAGTAATTAGAATGATTTAGATGATCGATCGTTCTAACTATTTGAATCAGAAGAGTTCTGATCCATCGAAAGGAGTTTCGATGATGTCGATGATAGAGATCATGACATATCCCATTATCATATAGAACTGAACTAACTGGGTCACACAAATAAGGTTTAATTTTGGTGATCATCAATGTGAACGATCTAGTTCAATTGATTGAATGAGATTCAATTAGGTCAAGAAAATCATGCTAG
>QRFJ01000744.1:923400-979011 GCA_006176705.1 Cocos nucifera | reverse complement strand
CTTGCCATTGCACGCCATTTTGATTACGAAATATGGCAAATGGACGTGAAAATGGCATTCTTGAATGGATATCTTGAGGAAGATATCTATATGGAACAGCCGCTAGGCTTCACATCCAGTGATACTGATCACAATGTTTGCAAGCTGCAAAGGTCTATATATGGACTTAAGCAAGCATCTCGGAGTTGGAATACTCATTTCAATGATGTGATCAAAATATTTGATTTCATCAAAAATGAAGAGGAATCGTGTATTTTCAAAAGGGTCAGTGGGGGCACTGTTGTCTTCCTTGTATTATACGTGGATGACATCCTCCTTATTGGGAATGATATTTTCATGTTAACCACAGTCAAAATATGGTTGTCCAAGGAATTCTCCAAGAAAGACCTAGGCGAAGCATCCTTTATTCTAGGAATTAAGGTCTATAAGGATAGACCGAATAGGATGCTAGGACTTTCACAGAAGATGTACATAGAGAAAGTACTAAAGAGGTTTAGTATGGAAAACTCTAAGAGGGGATTAATATCCTTCAGACATGGTATTCATCTTTCCAAGAAGATGTGCCCCAGCATAACTGAGAAAATAGAATGCATGAGCAAGATCCCTTATGCTTCTGCAATAGGGAGCCTCATGTATGCCATGCTATATACACAACCTAATATAGCCGCGCTGTGACTGGTCACAAGCAGATATCAGTCAAATCCAGGTGAAGAATACTGGACTTCTGTGAAATGTATCCTTAAGTACTTAAGAAGAACTAAGGATATGATGTTGATCTTTGGTAATGGAGAACTCCAAGTCCATGGATCCACAGACTCGGATTTCATGTCCGATATAGATGATCGAAAGTCGACATCTGGGAGTCTGTTTGTGTGCAATGGTGGTGCTATCAGCTGGAAGAGTTCCAAGCAAATGGTGATAGCAGATTCTACCATGGAAGCAAAATATATCGCTGCATCAGAAGCTGTGAAGGAAGCATTCTGGTATAAGAAGTTTGCTGCAAAAATCAGAGTAATGCCATCATATGCCATTCCTCTATACTACGACAACAATGGCGCCATAGCCCTTGCTAAGGAGCCGAGGTCTCACCAAAAATTCAAGCATATTGAGCGGTGATACCACCTCATCCGCGATTACCTCAAGAAGGGTTATGTTGAGGTCAAGAGAGTCAACTCCACAGATAATGTGGCAGACCCACTTACAAAGCCGTTGAGCCAGTAGAAGATCGAAGCTCATCTTAAGTAGATGGGACTTAGACTTATAGCCAATTGGCTTTAGGACAAGTGGGAGATTGTTAGATATATGTGCCCTAGAAGCTAGAATTGGCTGACACTTGTAATATACTTCTAAGGCAAAATTATAATTTTGACTAATATCATAAATAGATTATTTTCTATCACATATGTGTATTTAGTGTTCTTGTGATAAATTCTTTGAGTTAATGGTAATGATAATTCATATTTTCAAGAGTTGAAATTTAAGACATGAATAATCATTGTTAACTCATAAAATGCTCTCGACCATAGGATCATCACGAGGATGGTGATTGATCCGAAGGTTGGTGTACAATCGCTTCTCTTTAGTAGATGAGTCTTGATCTAGGTGTGAGACACGAAGAGAGTATAGGTATCTTAGAGAATGAGGGCACTAGCATGACCAAATCTCAGTAGTCATTAGAGGTCTACCTTCTCGTCAATGACTGACTCGATGCAGCAGTAGTGTGTCTGTTCTTTGACCTAGGTGCATCGCATTCACCTTGAGGGTGTTATAGTTTGACTACCCCATTACTTCGGTCTCCTAGCCAATGGAACCTGAGGTGTATGTTGGCTATGACATTTCATTGTAGAAATGGGTTGATCAAGATGAATCTATCTAACTCGGTGGTAAAGGAACAGTCCTATGATAATCATGAGAATCAAGTCAGAAGTCATGGCCATTGTAGAGTGAAATATAGAAAGAGTTTCTATTTAGATTTTCACATCGAAATCGAATGATGATTATATCATATGATAGAAACTAGGTTTGACGAGTTCACCTTAACCTAATCTGATCGGGCTAGATAGAAGAACTTAATCACACAGGTAGCTGCACCAAGAGTTGCATTTAGCTCTGATGGTTGCCACCATATACTGCTAGGTTCACTGGTGATTTTGGAGAATTAGAATGATTTAGATGATCGATGTTCTAACTTTGAATCAGAAGAGTTCTTGATCCATCGAAAGGAGTTTCGATGATGTCGATGATAGAGATCATGACATATCCCATTACTATAAGAACTGAACTAACTGGTCAACAAAAAAGGGTTTAATTGGTGATCATCAATTGAACTGAATCTAGTTCAATTGATCTGAATGAGATTCAATTAGGTTCAGAAAATTGTGCTACACTCATTGAACCTAACGTTCTTCTTTTTGCTATCATAAATAAGTTTCCTGACTGAGCCAAAGGAGTTTGCTCAATCAGAGGCCTTCATATGGTCTGACTGGAGGTTTCCAAGTCAAAAAGGTTGTCTTATTTTGTAAGAATTACCTGCCATTTTTTTGGTCACCTCCATTTCTCTTTCTTTGACTTTGGTCAAAAGTCTAACTTTGATGGTAAATATTGACCATTGAACTTTGACTTTGTCCACATGTTACGCACCTATTGGAGAGCTGGTGGGGCCTTTCTCCTTCAGAACCTAGCAAGGAAGAGGGCGCACACACCTTGGCGTGTGCCCAAGTTGAGGGCCCAGAGTCCCTGTTGGACAGGGACTCCATCTCCTTTTTGGATTTCAATTAGAGTTCTCCCAAGAACCAATTTGACTGGTCTTAGGCACCCTCTAAGGAGGAATCAGGACTCTATTCCACCATCAATTTAGATCTGATTTCAAAAGAGTGTATGATTGGTGGAAAGAGAGAAGTTTGATCACAGAGTCTATAAATAGACCCTACGCCCAACTCAAATTAAGTTTGAGAAACTGAAACCCCACACCCCAAGGCTACCTCTCTCCTCTTCCTCCATGCCAAACCCACCTTCTCCCTCTCCTCTCCATGTCCAAAAGAGTTTTGGAGCTTGGTTGATGCGATCCAGATCAAAGAAAGGCGACTGAAAGCTAGAAGGCTGCACTGCTGATCTTTGAAAAGAGTTTTGAAGATTCTCTATATCAGATCCAGATCTAATTTTTGGAGACGTGATAGAGAAGAAGAGGATCTCCAGATCTAGCCTGAGTGGATATCGATAGAGGCCAGGCACTTGCGTGGCTAGATCCAGAATCTTCCGCTGCTTACAGGATCATCAACGGGTAATAGGATTACCCACTTCAAGGTAAATTAAATCTAATTTAATTTATCTAATTTTATTTTAATTTCTAAAATAATAATAATCAGATCTAAAATATCTTAGATCTGATCTAGATCAAAGAAAATTTTTTTTGAAATATATCTCTTGATCTGATCAGATCTGAACGAACCTGATCCGGGAAATCAGAATTTTCCTTCATCTTTTTCATAGTAAAGCTTTGCATGCCCCATGAAGGTGAGCCTTTAGGCTGATCTACGTATTTGACTATGTTCTTATTTTATTTCTTTTTTCTTTCTACCATAATAATCTGGTATAAGATCCTTATTAATTGGTATCAAAGTGAGTTGATACCACAATAATTGATATCAGAGCTAGGCAGTACCAGAGCACGGATTGTAGTAGTGGTGATAAAGATTGAAGAATATGGAGTAGATAAGCACAATCAAGATAGAGACAATATGTTTGATAAAAAAGATATTTTTTTCTTGTGGTAAGGAAGGATAAAGGATGTCCTAATCCAACATGAGTTGATCGATACTCTCCTATACCACGAGATGTCAGCCACCTTGGAGGTGAAGAATTGAAAGCAAATTCAGATGCAGGCGGTGAGCATGATCCGCTTGTACCTAGCGGATGATGTCGTGATCCATATACTTGGCGAGACTTTTTCAATAATATTATGGTCGAAGCTCGAGGAGTTGTATATGGCAAAGTCTCTCACCAACATGCTATTTCTTTGGAAGTAGTTCTACCTGCTATGGATGGACGAAGGTCAGAGTATGCAGGAGCATATATCCAACTTTTAGAAAATTCTCACCGACCTCCTCAGTATTGGTGAAAAAGTTGAGGAGAAGACTAGAGCATTGGTCTTGCTATCATCGCTTCCATCCTCTTTCGAGTCTCTGGTGATTGCTCTTCTTATAGGCAAAAGCACCATCAAGATGGAAGAGGTGACTTCTGCACTACTCTAGAACGAAGTTCTCAAGTGGGAGACCAAACCTTAAGTTCAGGTGACAACAGCATCAATGGTGAATGAAGATGATAGCAGCAGAAGATAGGAGATCATGAGGTGGGTGATCCAAGTCCAAGACAATGGATCAAAGCAAGATCAGATGCTACTAGTATGATGAGTTTGGAGCATCGAGTCAAGGATGTCTCACATGCAACCTAAAAATTGATCCAACCACTTCTCATGAGATGCTCTCTGATCGATGGTCGAATGGGCTAGGAGAGGGGAAAGGTCCTGATCCAAGACATAGATCAGCTTCTCAAAACTAAAAATGGTTTTCAAATTTTGAAGTCAATTCTTGAAATTGGGTCCGATCAGATAGTTGATTTTTAGGATTCTAGCTAAGGGGTTGGATGCACACATTTTTCTTTAGAGAGTCAAAGTTTCTAGTTATACTTTTAATTAACTTAACCAATTTATTTTAGGAGTTTCATTTTAAAATAAATTTGGGTTTCTACTATTTTTCTAGATCTCTACACTCCTTCAGAAGAGATGCAAAAATTTTTGAGATCAAAGATTTTTAGTGGGTGGTGCGGTTCCATCGATTGGCTCACTATCTCACCTAATAGTTATTGATGAGGAGTCGATGAGTGGACAACTCTTGTCCAATGTTTCTCTAAATATGATGCACCTAACTCAGTCTTTAATTCATGAAGCTCACTGTATCTGAAATATTACTCTATGCCTTAGTTAAGTCAGACCCACCGTTTGCATGAACTAGATTCATGATTGGAACCTTCACCGTATCCAAAATATTGAGCCCAACCCATCCTTCAATCCATAGCATCCCATGCTTAATAGCTATAGTTGTGTCTTTTCGGTGCAACTGAATCACTATATCCAGTCGAGAATAATCAATCCTAAAAAGGGCCCGCACAGCTACAGTGGTGGAAGACCACATGACTTAATATTTTCTTAGAAAGATTTTAATTTAGATCTTTTTAATCTTAACTAGTCATAACAGTTATGACTAACCTAGTGGTATAGGTTAGCTTGAATCGTTACCAACCTTAATATAGAACTAGGTCAACTTAATTGGCCAGGTAAGTGTGATCGGTGGGAGGGATATGCCATTAACTCATAGTAGATACATCTAGATCGAGTAGCTCCCAATTAATAACTATCGATCGTATCTACCAAACTTATCTTAGATACTAATTTATCAAATCAGAACTAATCGAGTTTGCCTACATTCCAGATTCAAACTATGGAGCTAGATTAGGTCTTGAAGTAATTGATCACATATGGCTGTAAATCGATTTTGATTAAACTTACAACTATTAGACTGATCAATTAAGCACTCTTGATCCCACCTAACCAACTATTGATTTGGTTTGATCAACCACTCAAACTAGACCTAATCAAGCTACCCATATCCTAAACCCATGTTTTATGAAGGTATCTTAGATCTAAAAATTTTTAATTTTAGATTTAATTGGTTTCATAATTTAATTCTTAATTATTGGTGTAGAATCTGATTGACGTTGGATCGAGCTGGAGTTGGGAAAGAAGAGGTCACCATCGGTGACCTACGAAATAAAGTCCCATCGATAGGACCCTTCGATAATTAAGTTAGCTCTTCTAGCCAACAAAAATGGAGTACTCAAGCAAGAATTCAATAGAGTTTTTGAAAGAAGAAGAGAGCTTAGAGAAAATATATCTAGAGGATCTCTTTTATAGATGGAGTCCAAAGTAGATTGATAGTGACAATCGTAACCATCTGATTATCGATCGCTCGGGGTCACGTGGAATTTATTATGGAGAGAGGTGTCGTTCATAGTAGACTGATAATGACAGTCGTAACCATCCGATAGTGAGGTCGTTTATAATAGACTGATAAATGACAGTCGTAACCATCCGGTAGTGGGGTCGATTGTAGCATACTGATAAATGACAGTCATAACCATCCGGTAGTGGGCCGCTCGAGGCCACATGGAGTTTGTTATGGAGAGAGGTGTCCATTATTGTGATGTGTCCGTTCATTGAGATTTAGTAGTTGAAGTTTGAAGGAAGGAGGCATTGGTTGGTGAAGAGCTTTGACATATATCAATTTCAGAGAAGTTCGAACTCCTAAAGAAAATACGACTAGAGGGGATCATTCGGAAGGAATACTACTTGAAATCTTGAAGTAATCAGCTGGAGGAATCTGAATGAAGTTCGACTGATGGAGAAGTCCAAAAGGAGTTTGGCTCTTAGAGGAATCCAACTGAAGGAGAAGTCCGAAAGAAGTTCGGCTCCTAGAGGAATCCAACTAAAGGAGAAATCGGAAGGAGTTTGGCTCCTGGAGGAATCCGACTGAAGGAGAGATCTAGAAGAAGTTCGTCTGCTGAAAAAATTTGACTGAAGGAGAAGTCCAGAAGGAGTTCGACTACTGGAGGAATCTGACTGAAGGAGAAGTCTGAATTGAAGGAAAATTTCTGATCGAAGCTACTGAAGAAGTTTGGACTGAAGGAGAATTTTCGATCGAAGCTCTTCTATGATTATCAGTTACATTAGGCTAAGCATTAGACTGGACTTTGACGGGAGTGGGATTTATCCCCAACAATAGTCTTCCTACTCTCGGGTTTGAAACTAAATTCAAAATTTGAAGAAAAGAAGAAAAAAAGGCGACGACCGAAGTCCACGAGCTCGACCTCAGCTTTCTGGAGGAGGAAGGAGATGATGTGGATGCGGGATCGTCTAATGCTGTAGTCGACCTTTCCTTCGACGAGCTCACTTCTGGCCCGTCTGAACTTACCATAAAGGTGCTCAAACTAGTTCGAAAACTTAAGGCTCATTTTTCTCTCTATCGTCTTCTTATGAAATGCTTATTGTGGATGTCGAGTTTGTTGTGGACGTCGGACTTGTTGTGGACATCGAACTAGGACCTCTTCTGCGAATCAGGATAAAGTTGTATCTTTTGTATTTGACGTAGTCAGGTTGTCGTAAAAAAATATGTGTAAGAATTCTCCACCGAGCTTCTTCTTTCTCCACGTCTTTGGTCTATGAGGTTTCGACTTTTGCTCATGTTAGGATGAGGCTTTTCTTCTATTCTTATCATGGCTTACGGGGGTGCATTAGGGGTGCCGGTAGGGTCTCTCCCTCCATCCTATCTTATATCGATGAGGTCATCGATTTTGCTCACGTTAGGATGAGGTTCTCCTCCTATTCCTAATGTGGATTATGGGGGCAAATTTGGGCCGTTGACAGGGCCTCTCCCCTCACCTCATCTAAAATGAATGAGACCTTCGACTGTGCTCATGTTAGGATGAGGTTCTCCTCCTATTCTAAATGGGCTTTAGGAGCACCTTAGGACCGTTGTCAAAGCCTCTTCCCTCATCTCATCTAAAATGAATGTGGCCTTCGATTTTGCTCACGTTAAGATGAGGTTCTTCTCCTATTCCTAATGGTCTATAGGGATACTTAGGGCCGTTGTCAGGGCCTCTCTCCTCATCTCATCTAAAATGAATGAGGTCTTCCATTTTACTCACTTTAGGATGAGGTTCTCCTCCTGTTCCTAATGGACTATAGGGGCACCTTAGGGCCGTTGTTAGGGCCTTTCCCCTCATCTCATCTAAAATGATCGAGACATTTGACTTTGTTCTCATTAGGACAAGGTTCTCCTCCTATTTCTAATGGACTGTAGGGGCACCTTAGGGCCGTTGTCAGAGCCTCTCTCCTCATCTCATTTAAAATGAATGAGACCTTCAACTTTGCTCTCATTAGGACGAGGTTCTTCTCCTATTTCTAATGGGCTGTAGGAGCACATTAGGATCGTTGCCAGGGCCTCTCCCCTCATCTCGTCTAAAATGAAATGAGGTCTTTGACTTTGCTCACGTTAGGATGAGGTTCTCCTCCTGTTCCTATCGATCTATAGGGACACATTAGGGCCATTATCAAGGCCTCTCCCCTCATCTCATCTAAAATGAATGAGTTCTTCGACTTTGCTCATGTTAGGACGAGGTTCTCTCCTATTCCTAACATGGCTTATGGGGGCTAATTTTGGCCATTAACAGGGCCTTCCCCTCACCTCATCTAAAATGAATGAGGCCTTCGATCGTGCTCACATTAGGATGGGGTTCTCCTTCTATTTCGAATGAGCTGTAGGAGCATCTTAGGGCCATTGTCAGGGCCTCTCCCCTCATCTCGTCAAAAATGAACGAGGCCCTCAACTTTGCTCATGTTAGGACAAGGTTCTCCTCCTATTCCTAATGGGCTATAGGGGTACCTTAGGGCCATTGTCAGGGCCTCTTTCCTCATCTCGTCTAAAATAGGCTATAGGGGTACCTTAGGGCCGTTGTCAGGGCCTCTTTCCTCATCTCATCTAAAATGAATGAGGTCTTCGACTTTGCTCACTTTGGGATGAGGTTCTCCTCCTATTCCTAATGGGTTATAGGGGCACCTTAGGGTTATTATCAAGGCCTCTCCCCTCATCTCATCTAAAATGAATGAGGCCTTTGACTTTGCTCTCATTAGGACGAGGTTCTCCTCCTATTCCTAACGGGCTGTAGGGGCACCTTAGGGCCATTGTCAGGGCCTCTCCCCTCATCTTGTCTAAAACAAACGCGGCCTTCGACTTTGCTCTCGTTAGGATGGGGTTCTTCTCATGTTCCTAATAGACCGTAGGGGCACATTAGGGCCGTTGTCAGGGCCTCTCCCCTCATCTCATCTAAAATGAAAGAGGTCTTCGACTTTGCTCATATTAGGACTAGGTTTTCCTCCTATTCTTAATGGGCTGTAGGGATATATTAGGGCCGTTATCAAGGTCTTTCCCCTCATCTCATCTAAAATGAACGAGGTCTTCGACTTTGCTCATGTTAGGACGAGGTTCTTCCCCTATTCCTAATGGGCTATATTTATTGTGAAATTAAGTTCATGGGATAGTCCTCCTTTATCACTGATACACAACAAAGATTAGGGTGTTGGAGTAGGAGGATTTTATTATAATCAAATTATTGATAATACATTCATAGATTTTTCAAATTTTATGGTCGAGGCAGATCTGTCCCCTCGAGTTTCTTCAAGAAGTACGTTCCGAATCGGACGACTTTCATGACCTCGTAGGGTCCTTCCTAATTTGGGGCAAGCTTTTTCTAGCTCTGAGACTGAGAGATAGTGGCTCGCTGAAGTACTAAGTCCTCCACTCTAAACATTTTACCTCTGACTCTGGAGTTATAATATTGGGCCACCCTTCGCCTGTAGGCCGCCATCTGAACTTGGGCTTGTTCTCTTTTTTCTTTCAGTAGATCGAGGTTGACTCTGAGGTCCTATGAGTTATGCTGCTCATTGAAGGCCACGACCCATGCTAATGGAAGTTTAAGCTCGATTGGAATAACTGCCTCCATTCTAAAGGCCAAGGCGAATGGTGTTTCTCCAGTGGATAGTCTTTAAGTAGTTCGGTATGCCTAGAGGATGTGGTAGAGTTCGTCTGCCCAAGCTCCCTTTACTCTATCGAGTCTTATCTTGATGCCTTGCAATAGGGTCCGGTTGGTCACTTTAGCTTCTCCATTTGCCTGTGGGTGAGCTATTGATGTGAAGTGATGAAAGATATTTAGATCTTTGTAGAACTTAGCGAACCTCATCCCAGCAAACTCTCAGCCATTAATTGTTATGAGAGTTTGGGGCAGACCAAATCGACAAACGATGGACTTTCAGATGAAGTTCTATAACTTGACCTCAGTAATTTTTGCTAGTGGTTCGACTTCGACCCATTTGGTGAAGTTGTCGATCGTAACTAGGAGAAACTTTCATTATCTGGATGCCACTGGAAAAGGGCCAAGTATATCCATTTTTCACTGTGCAAATGACCAAGGTGCACTTAATGGAGTAAGCTCGGAGGTCGGTTGTCTTTGTATGTTTGCATTTTTCTGACAGCGGTCATATTGCTTGATATACTCCATAGAATCATGGTACAAGGTCAGCCAATAGTACCTTTATCAAAGTAGTTTTTATGATAAGGATCTGGTTCTTACATGACTTTCATAAATTTTTTCGTGCACTTTCCAAAATGCGAAATCGGCCTTTGAAGGTTGGAGACATCTCAATAGCAGTAGTGAGTATGATCTTTTATACAACTTGCCCTCATACAAAACATACCAGAAGGCTTGATTCCTGAGTTTTTGAGCTTCTTTCGGATCATGAGGAAGAACTCCATCTTTAAGATAGGCAACTAATGGGTCAATCCAGCTTGGCTCGAACCCCATCTACATAACGAGCTATGATTTCTCTGAACTTGGACATTTTAGAGTTTCAAAAATTACTTCTTTGGATAGTTTGGCTGGGGCTGAAGTGGCCAATTTAGAGAGGAGGTCGGCTTTTGTATTTTCTACCCTCGAAATTTATCGAATGCCAAAACTATCGAAGGTCAGAGTCAAATTCTTTACTTTCTCAATGTATTTCATCACACCTTCCTTCCATGCTTTATAGTTGCCACTAACTTAGCCGACCACTAATTGAAAATCACTATAGACTTGAAGCCGATCTACTTTTAATTCTCTTGCTATTTTTAATCCGACAATCAGTGCTTCATATTCGGTCCCGTTATTAGTTGCAGAAAATTTGAAGCATAGCATGTACTTGATGATGACTCCCTCGAGATTGACTAAGACTAATTTCGTACCTGCTCCAATGGAGTTGGACGAACCATCCATGTACAGGGCCCAAAAACCTTCATGAAGATTGGCACTTTCTTCAGAGAGGCTCTATTGCAACCACGGGATGCCGATCTCATTTTGCTCAAGCTCAGCTTCATCTGAAATGGTACACTCAACTATGAAGTCGGTCAGTGCTTGAGCCTTAATTACTAGTTGAGGTTGGTAGTTGATGTCGAATTTTGTTAATTCAATGGTCCATTTTGCAATTCTTCCAAAAGCATTTGTTTGATGAAGGATTGCTTTGATCGGCTGGTCAGTGAGGAGCATTATAGCATGTCTCTGGAAGTAAGGTCGAAGTCTTCTTACTGCAATTAGAAGAGCATAAGTCAATTTTTCTAATTTTATATATCTGGTCTCAGCATCCCTTAGAATCCAGCTTATGTAGTAAATTGATCATTGTACTTTCGCCACTTCTTTGACTAGGACTGCCGCTAGCACCGCAGGAAAGATCATGAGGTAGAGAAATAGCTCCTCTCCAAATTCGAATTTGACCAGTAGGAGGGGCGAGCCGAGGTAGTTCTTGAGCTCGTCGAACGTCTTTTGGCATTTTTAAGTCCAGTGAAAATCTTTCAATTTTCTGAGAATTTGGAAGAAGGGCATGCAACATTTG
Organism: Cocos nucifera; assembly: GCA_006176705.1. Lineage (NCBI taxonomy): Eukaryota > Viridiplantae > Streptophyta > Magnoliopsida > Arecales > Arecaceae > Cocos > Cocos nucifera. The sequence continues at coordinate 967,481 of QRFJ01000744.1, read as the reverse complement.
ATCGACCTTAAGACAAAATGATTCAAAGATGCCACCTTCCCGGTCAGACGCTGAACTTTCTTGGTGGACTTTGGAGCGGTCATCTCCTGGATAGCTTAAATTTTCTTCGAATGGGCCTCGATCCCTCGTCTCGAGATCATGAATCCCAAAAATCTTTTTAAGGCTACCTGAAAGGTGCACTTGATTGGGTTCAGCTTCATCTTGTATTTTCTAAGCGCATCGAAAGCCTCTTCAAGGTCAGCGACATGATTGACAGTCTTTCGACTTTTGATCAGCATGTCATCGACATAAACCTCCATATTGCAGCCAATCTATGCCTTGAAGATTTTATTGACCAAGCGCTGATAAGTCACGCCTGCATTTTTAAGCTCGAGGGCATGATCCTATAACAGTAAAGACCATGGTTAGTTATAAAAGCAGTCTTCTCCTCATCCTCCGGTGCCATCTGAATTTAGTTGTAGCTAGAGAAGGCATCTATGAAGGTGAGAAGTTCGTAGCCTAAAGTCGCATCCACCAGTTGATCGATTCTAGGCAAAGGGTAGCTATCTTTTGGGCAGGCCTTGTTAAGCTTCTTAAAGTCAATGCATATTCTTCACTTGCCGTTGGCTTTCTTGACTAGGACCATATTAGAGATCCAAGTCGGATAGCTGACTTATCAGATAAATTCGATATTGAAAAGCTTATCGACTTCTTCTACTATTACCTTCTGCCTTTCTTGTGCATGGTCTCGAACTCTTTCTTTCATTGGTCGATGCTTGGGACCAACGGCTAGTCGATGTTCCATAACCTTAGCATCAATCCCAGGCATATCCATTAGAATCCAAGCGAAGACATCGACATTTCTTCATAAAAAGGTGATGAGCTGCTCCCAAACTTCATCTTCCAGATTGGAGCCAATTTGTACCATATACTCCGCATTTCCATCATTCAGGGGGATGGTCATAAAATCTTCTATTGGTTCTCTCCTTTCTTCCGTGAGATCATTCCGGGCATCTAGCCCATCAACAGAACAAGGGTTGTACTATTCTTCCTTTCGTTGAGCAATTGAATAGCAGTGCTTTGCCAGAGCTTGATCTCTTCTGACCTCTCTGATCTCGTAACTTATTGAAAACTTCATCTTCAAATAATAAGTGGACACCACCACCTGAAGTGCATTTAAATCAGGTCGATTGAGAATTGCATTGTAAGTAGAGGGAGCCTTTACTATCAGGAAATTCACCTGCACTCTAGATTATTTTGGATATTGCTCGGTAACCACAACTAGAGTCATTACACCTTCAACTGATACTACAACACTAGCGAAGCCTACTAGGAGGAGTTTATTGGTCCAAGCTGACTATTAGATATTGACATTTTGGAGAAAGCATCATAAAATAAGACGTCAGTCAAACTTTTATTATCAATTAGGATGTGACGTACATCATAATCCACTATATTTAATGAGATTACAACCGCATCATTGTATGAAAATTGTACTCCTCATGCATTTACCTTAGTGAAGATTATGGGTTCTTCAGCTCTCTATCTTTTCACTAATCTCCCAGATCTGCTGGCCTCTTCTCACCAAAGTCTCCTAGAAATAGTGTTGATGATGTTGAGAGACGGCCGATCTCCTTATTGTTTCTCCCTTCTTGGTGGTTCTGGCTGCGGTAGTGCCCTCGGTCGATTTTCTCTTGCTTCAGGCCAACGTCTAAGGAATTGATCCAACCGACCTCTCCTGATGAGCTCCTTAATCTCAACTTGAAGCTGAATTCATTCTTCAGTATCGTGGCTGTGGTCATGATGGTAGAGATAGTATTTGCTAGGATTGCACTTGCCAGAGTGAGTGCGCATCCTTTCAGGCCTCGGTAGTTGCTCCTTATCTCCATCAATACTTATATTTTTGGAGCATTAAGGAGGGCATAGTTGTGAAACCTTCTGGGAGGAGAACTTCTTCATGCTCTTCTATCGAGGCTTTTTTGACGATGAGCTCAAGGAGGAGTTTAGACTCTCTTACATTTAGAGAAAGTCCGTGAGCGCGGTCGAACTTCATTCGACCATCCATCAACTGTGAGTTTATTAGACTCACTCACCTGCCACTCTTTTGCGACTTCCTCATCCTTCAATTTGAAAGTTTCTTTTACTCGGGCATATCCTTCAGTCCGAGTTAGCAGATCGACAAAGTCTCTGGGGTAGTTCTTCTTCAGGAAGAATAGCAAATCATTCTTCTGAAGGCCACCCTTGAGTGCGACCATTGCAATAGACTAGTGCAGATTTTGGACCTCCAATGCAGTAGCATTAAATTGGATGACATATGTTTGGATAGATTTTTTCTTCTTCTGCTTGATATTCATCAAAAAATCCAAACCTCAGTGCGAACGTCGGCTGCTAACGAAGTGAGCTACAAACTAATGGCTCATCTGGTTAAAGGAGAAGATTGTACCTAGTTTCAATGTCGAGTACTAATTTCTTGCTGCTTCATTTAAAGTAAATGAAAAAGCTCGACATAAGATGGCGTCTGGTGTGCCATGGAGCAGCATCATTGTCTGGAAGGCCTCCAGGTGATCAATCAGATTAGAGGTTCCGTCGTAGCTTTCAAATTGGAGAAGCTTGAAGTTCGATGGAAGGAGCTCTTGCATAATCCTCTGAGAAAAAGAAGAATCATTGCAAATATTATTACTATATGAGGAGGGAGTATGACGGAGCTCTTTGATTCATCGGCTCATTTTCTGAAGCCTTTGATTCAAAAGATCTTCACGATCGTTGATCTTCAGGGTTTTTTGTTGGGACGGAGGTAAAGCTCCCCCTGGGTCGAGTCATGGTTCGAGCAAGGGCTCTCCATCCTTTGCTTCTTCTTTTTAGAGGTCACCGATCGACTAGCCCAAGTTGACCATCCCCCGATCGGATCATGGGGTTCCGAAGAAGCCTGCTCCAGCCAAATTTGCATCAAAGCCTAACGATGTATGGCCTGCATCGCCTCTGTGAGATCGCAAACTTGCTAGACTAGCAGGTTGAACTGTCCCACATCCACCATGGCTGTAGGTGGTGCTTAAGTTATCAGAGCTGAAGTGGGAGCAGATAAATCTGGATGGAATTTGGCTACAGAGGTCGTTGATCGTCGAGTCGAAGCTTTCCTGGGAGGCAATTTTTTTCAGAAAGAACTCTAGAAAGGAAGAAGAGAGATAGCTGTTGAGCACTCCTTTAAGAACAAGAAAACTTCAGAAATAGAGAAGCCCTTCCTCTAGTGCCAAACCTGTTGGTGTAGAATTTGGTTGACGACGGATCGAGCTAGAGTTGGAAAAGAAGAGGTCGCCGTCGGTGACCTGCAAAATAAAGTTCCATCCAAAGTCGATGGTGGTGGCTCCGGCAGGATCCTCCGACGATCAAATTAGCTCTTCTAGGCAACAAAAATGGAGTGCTCGAGCAAAAATTCAGTAGAGTTTTTGAAAGAAGAAGAAAGCTTAGAAAAAATATATCTGGAGGATTCCTTTTATAGATGGAGTCTGAAGCAGATTGATAGTAACAACCATAACTGTCCGATTGTGGGCCACTCAGAGTCACATGAAATTTATTATGGAGAGAGGTATCGTCCGTAGTAGACTAATAATGGCAGTCATAACCGACTAATAGTGGGGTCGCCTATAGCAGACTGATAAATAACAGTCGTAACCATCCGATAGTGGGGTTGCTTGTAGTAGACTGATAAATGATAGTCGTAACCATCCGATAGTGGGCTGCTCGGGGCCATGTGGAGTTTGTTAAGAAGAGAGGTGTCCGTTATCGTGATGTATCCATTCGTTGAGATTTAATAGTTGAAGTTTGGAGGAAGCAGGCATTGGTTGGTGAAGAGCTTTGACATATATCAATTCCAAAGGAGTTTAGACTTCTAAAGGGAATATGGCTAGAGGGTATCATCTGAGAGGAATACTACTTAAAATTTGGAAGTAATCCACTGGAGGAATCCCTATAGAGTTCGACTGATGGAGTTCAGCTTCTGAAGAAATCCGATTGAAGGAGAGGTCCGGAAGGAGTTCGGCTCCTAGAGGAATCTAACTGAAGGATAGGTCTGAAAGAAGTTCGGCTCCTGAAGGAATCCAACTGAAGGAGAAGTTTGGAAGGAGTTTGTCTTTTGGAGGAATCCAACTGAAGGAGAATTTCGGAAGGAGTTTGGCTCCTGAAGGAATTTGACTGAAGGAGAAGTTCGAAAAGAGTTTGGCTACTGAAGGAATCCGACTGAAGCAGAAGTTTGGAAGGAGTTTGGCTCCTGAAGAAATTTGACTGAAGGAGAAGTTCAGAAGAAGTTCAGCTGCTGGAGAAATCCGACTGAAAGAGATGTTCGGAAGAAGTTCGGCTGCTGAAGGAATCTAACTGAAGGAGAAGTTTGGACTGAAGGTGAATTTCTGATCGAAGCTGTTGAAGGAGTCCGGACTGAAGGAGAATTTTCGATCGAGGTTCTTCTATGATAACCAGTTACATTAGGCTAAGCATTAGACTGGACTTTGATGGGAGCGGGGTTTATCCCCAACATTAATTAAGTGTAAGATGGTTCAGAAAAATAAAGCATGAAACAAAGATCTTAGGATTTTTAGATCTGCGGTTTAGCAAAACATAAGTTTCGATTTTTTGATTGAGGACAAATACGTAGCATCCCTATGTGCCATAAGAGCATCCCATCGAATGGAAAGTGAGAGCTTTTAAACCCTTCTTACTCTTATAACTGGACGGCCAAAAGGAATGCCCCAATTAGAAAATAAATTTCTACTACTACTACTAGAACTAGATCTATAGCATATATCACATATATGACTTCAGATCTATTCTATACATGCTTTTTATACATCTCATGTATTAATTTTCAGATTAAATCTCATATAATTTATCAAATTAGATTTCATGTAAATCAGAAAATGCATTTGATGTCATCAAAAATAATTTTAGATCTAAAAAATTCTAGATCTAGAACTAGAACCGTAGCTTTGATACAAATTGAAGAAACTACAGGATTGGCCTGATCGGATAAGGTTGATGTAGCAGAATTTTAAAATTTTCTCATTGATCTGATCAAATCTGAAAGCTCTCTAATATGATTATATAGATCTAAAATTAAAACATGCAATGGGATATCAAAATACCACCTGATTTCGAGTGAACCATTCACTCGCTGCGATGATCAGAATACTGTCTCGAGATTCGACTTGAGCCATGCATGTACCCAGCCTCTATCAGTGTCCACTCAGATTAGATCTGGAGGTTTTCTCCTTTAGATTTGATCTCTAAAAATTAGCAACTGGATCTCCTAAATTCACCTTCTATCTGATTTACGGTAGCAATCCGATCGACATATGATCAGAGACTCCTTTACTTGAACTTGCACGAATAGCAACTTGATGCTCGGGGAGCTGATTAACCTAACTCTTGGGCATGGGAGAGAAGAGCTAGAGGAGGGAGAAGAGGCATGGAGGAGAGGAGCAGACTTTAGGCATTGGGATGTGGAATAGCCAAACCCTTTGGCTTGGTCCCTATTTATAGAAAAAAATAGGAGACCTAGAGTCTTAAGGCTTCTCGAACTTTGACCGGATCAAAGTTTGACAAGAAGAAGGACTCTTCTCAAAGCTCCATGACCCATTTGAAAATTTATGTGACTTTTGTTGCACAAAAATTGCTTCTGGCATGCGCACTCTATCAGATAATAGTGGTTTTGTGCGCTAGATATTATCTCTGCTAGATTTGTTTTAATTTAAACTCTTTGACCCATTCAAAAGAATTTAAATTAAAACAAACCATAACTCCCATACTTATCCACAAGGGACATATGCCAGGGATGGGCTACACCCTTTTTTCTCTCAAAAATTATCCGGAGGCATGTGCCCCAAGAGAAACTCCAGGGGGCGCACACCCCTCTCCTTTCTTTTGCATTAAAGACCAAGTCAAGGGGGTGCCAACTCTTGGCGCCCCTTTGTCCTAATTCTTTCAGGAAAAATTAGGACAATGGGTGATCTGACCAGAACAAGGTCTGATTTAATCAGTTCAAGGTCAGTCAATTCAGGACAAACCTATACAGGATTTTTAGACAAGCCAAATCCAATTTGATTGAGTCCAAACCAATCAAAAAATCTATAGAAGAAGAAAATTAGGTCCAGTCATGTGCTAGCATGATTTTCTTGAATCTAATTAGATCTAATTGAAATCAATTAGACTATGTGAAACTAATTAATGACATCCAGATCCAAACCCTTATTTGTGTGATCCAATAGGTTCAATTCTATATGGTAATGAGACATGTCATGATCTCTATTATCGACATCATCAAAATATTTTTTGATAGATCAGAACTCTTTCTGATTCGCCCAATCAGAATTATCAATCATTAAGATAATTCTAATTGATTCCAAAATCTCCTTGTGATACCTAGTAGTATGTGGTGGTAATCTATTAGAATTGAAAATAAATCTCTTGATGTAGCTATTGTGTGATTCAGTTCTTTTATCATGAGTCCCGATAGGGTTTAGGTTAAGGTGTACTCGTCAGACCCAATACCTATTATATGATTGAATCATTCAATTCAAGTCTGATGGTGAAACTCTAATAGAAATATTTTTCTATTATTTGACACTATTATGGCCATGGACTTTAGAACTTAATCTCATGATCATCATAGGACTACTCTTTCTCTATCAAGGTTGATAGATTCCATCTTGGTGTGATCTAATTCCTACAATGAACATGCTATAGCCAACGTACACCTCAAAATTTTAAATAGCTAGGAGACTAAGTTATGGTATAGTTAAACTATAATACCCTCAAGATGAACTATTGATGCATCCCAGGTTAAAGAATCAGACACACAACTGTAGCATCAAGTTAGTCATCGATGAGAAGGTAGATTTCCTTATGAATGCTTGAAGTGATCACACTCAGTATCCTTGTTCTCAATAAGCATCTGTACTCTCACTCCAATGTCTGTACACCATAGATTCAAGAATCATCTATCCTAAGAAAGTGATTATACACTAATCTTCTAGATCGATCACCATCCTACGATCGAAAGTAGTTTATGAGTTAATTATGACAACACATATCTTAAATTCTCAACTTTTAAGAATATATGTTATTATACCCGTTAACCCAATGGATATATCATAGATACTTAATACACAAATATGATAAAAGAAATAACCTATTTTATTAGTAATAAGTCAAAATTATAATTATGCCTTTAGAAAATATTTACAAGTGTTGGCCAATCTGGCTTTTAGAACATACATCTAACAAACTCCCACTTGACCTAAAGCCAATTGGCTACAAATCTAAGTTCCATCTTCTCAAGATGGGCTTCAGTCATTTATTGGCTCAAAGCTTTGTCAGTAGGTCAGCCGCATTATCCGCAATGTCAACTTTCTTGATCTCGATGTATCCCTTCTCGAGATAATCATGGATGAGGTGAAAGCACCGCTCGATGTGCTTGGACTTCTGGTGAGACCTCGGCTCCTTAGCTAGGGCTATGGCATCATTATTATCATAGTATAGAGGGACGGTATCAGATGACATCACTCTGAGCTCTGCAATAAATTTCTTGAACCAGAATGCTTTCTTTGTAGCTTTCGAGTAGGATGTACTCTGCTTTCATGATGGAGTCTGCTATCACTATCTATTTGGAACTCTTCTAGCTTACAACACCACCAATGCATAGAAATAGACTATCTAATGTCGACTTTCAATCATCAATGTCAGATATAATGTTTGAGTCTATATATCCCTAGATCTAAAGTTCTCTATTACCAAAAATCAAAAACATATCCTTAGTCCTTCTCAAGTACTTAAGGATACATTTCACAGAAGTCCAATGCTCTTCATCTGGATTCGATTGATACCTGCTTGTGACACTACAGCATGGGTAATATCAGTCATGTACATAGCATGGCATACATGAGGCTCCCTATTGCTGAAGCATAAGAGATCTTGCTCATGCATTTAATCTCTTCCAGTATGTTGGGGCACTTCTTTTTGAATAGATAAATTTCATGTCTGAAGGGTACAAGTTTTCTCTTAGAGTTCTCCATGCTGAACCTCTTCAGCACCTCGTCTATGTACATCTTCTATGATAGGCCTAGCATCTTCTTTGATTTATCTCTATAGACCTTAATCTCCAAAATAAAGGATGCTTCTCCTAGTTCTTTCATAGAAAATTTCTTAGACAACTATACTTTGATCGAGGTCAACATGAAAATATCATTCCCAATTAGAAGGATGTCATCCACGTATAGTATGAGAAAGATAATAGCACTTCCACTAATCTTTTTGAACACATAGGGCTCCTTCTCATTTTTGATGAAATTAAATGATTTGATCACATCATTAAAATGAGCATTCTAGCTTTAAGATATTTGCTTTTGTCCATAAATGGACTTTTGCAGTTTGCAAACCTTATGATCACTATCACTGAAAGTGAAATCAAGCAGCTGTTTCATATAGATATCTTTCTCAAGATACCCATTTAGGAATGCCATTTTCATATTTATTTATCATATTTCATAATCAAAATATGCTGCAATAGTAAGCAGTGTGCGAATAGATTTAAGCATGACTACTGATGAGAAGATATCCTGATAGTCAATGCCTTTATGCTGACTATACCCTTTCACCACTAACATAGCTTTGAATGTCTCCATATTTTTATCTACACCAATCTTTCTCTTGAAGATCCATTTACACCCAATAGGTATAATACCTTCATATGGATCTACCAAGGTCCAGATTTGGTTCGAGCGTATTGAATCAATTTCTGACTTCATTGCCTCTTGTCATTTCTTGGAGTTAATATTTGATATCACTTCATCATAGTTTTTGAGATCATCTTCATGAACCCCATTTTCTATGAGAAATATTTTCTTTACATCCTCTAAAATAATACCTAACTATATCTTAGGAGGATGAAAAATCCTACTAGACTTATGAGTTGGAGGAGATAGTGTGTAGATTGGCTTAGACTGATCAGGTTCCTTAGGTTCTTTGTCTTGTTACTCTTCAGAGATTTTCTCCTCGAGACTGATCTATCTTTCCATGCCACCATCTTGAATAAACTATTTTTCAAGAAAAATAGCATGTCAACTCATAATCATATTGTGGTCCTCTAAAAGATAGAAGTAATATCCTAAAGACTCCTTAGGATATCCGATGAATCGAGCTCTAAGGGATCTAGATTCTAACTTATCTACCTGCTTTCTCTTGACATGGGCTAGACAATCCCAAATCTTAAGATGACTCAGACGACTTCTTACCATGCCACATCTCATATAGTATGGTAGGAACAATTATAGAAGAAACCCTATTCAGTACATAAATAGCTGCTAGCAGACTATGTTTTCAAAAAAATTTAGAAAGATCTATGAAGCTCATCATGATACAGACCATATCTAAAAGAGTTTGGTTTCTCCATTCTAGAACCCCATTGAGTTGAGGCATTTTTGGTGGAGTCCATTGCAAGAATATGCCATACTCTTTAAGATAGTGCAAAAATTTTCTACTAAGATATTCTCTTCCTTGATCAAATTGAAGAACCTTAATGGGCTTTTTAATTTATTTTTTTACTTCATGTCTGAATTTCTTAAACTTTCCAAAGGCCTCAAACTTGTGATGCATCTGAAGGAAAACCTAGTCTTCCTACCGCAGGATCGATCTGATCAGATCAGATCTAAAGCAGGATTTTAAAAATTTTTTCTTATGATCTACTTAGATCTGAGAGTTCTTAGATCTACTTTGAATGATTTGATAGTAAAAATAAAATTTAAAATTAAAATAGTAACATCTAATGTTACCTGATCGAGTAACCATTTACCCGCTGTGATGATTTGACAAATGATCCGAGGTTCTGATTGACCCATGCATGCACTCGGCCTCTATCAAAGTCCACTCAGGTTAGATCTGAATGCCCTCTCCTTTTGGATTTGATCTCAAAAGATCAAATTTGAAACTGATCTGTAGAGCCTTCGAACATAACTTCGATGGTAGCATGTTCATCTCTTGATTGGGATCTTCCTGACTTGTCTTTGTGCCAATAGCTCTCAACACTTGATGTTGCTTTTGCCCAACTATTTGGATGTGAAGAAGAGGGAGAAGAGTAGAGGAGGGAGGCATGGAGATGGAGAAAGGGGCAACCTTTGGGCATGGGATAGGGGGTCCTTAAATAGACTCCTATGCCACCCTGGAGTCCTGCAGCTTTAAGCAACCTTTTTGCTTAAAGCAGAAGGACTCTAGGCATAAATCCATGCCAAACACCAGATCTTAATCTAGTATTGTCATCAAAAAGTCCCATAAAAATGTTGCCCAAAATGGATAAGGATGAGGGCTTGGCATAGGGTTTAATCTTCTAGAGTTTTTGATCTAATCAAAAATCTTTGACCCAATCATATCCCATTTGAATGGGGTGCCTCTCCACATGGGGCGCATGGCCAAAAGGGTTGTGCACCCTTCTGTCCAAGCATGAATCCATCTAGGATGCGTGCCCCTAGAAAATCTCTAGGGGCGCACACCCCTTCCCTCAATTCTTGCAAAACCAGGTTTTGTCCTAGTGCCCTTTTATGATTTTAAGACAAGCTCTAAAATTATCAGGAGAAGCCTTGATCTGACTTAGACAAGCTCTAGTTAGACTAGGATAAATCCATATAGAATTTTTAGATGAGCCAAATCCAATTTGACTCAGTTAAGATGAACCAGAAAGATGATAGAAGGAGAAAGTCGGGTTCAATCGTATGCTAGCATGATTTTCTTAAACCTAATTGGATTTAATCCAAATCAATTGAACTAGATTAGCCCAATTGATGATATCCAGATCCAAATCCTCATTTGTATGATCCAATTAGATTTAGTTCTATATGGTAATGAGATATGTCACGATTTTTATCATCGATATTATCTAATACCTTTCGATGGACTAGAACTCTTCTGATTCATCCAATTAGAATTGTCGAACATCAAGATAATTCTAATTGATCCCAAAATCTACTAGTGATACCTAGCAGTATATGATAGCAATCCATCAGAATAAAAAATGAACCTCTCGATGTAGCTACCTATGTGATTGGGTTTTTTTATCATGAGCCTCGATAGGATTAAGATTAAGGTGAACTCATCAGACCTAACACCCATCATATTAATAAATTATTTAATTCGAGTTTGATGTAAAACCTTAATAGAAATTTTTTTCTATTAATTTGCACTGCCATGGCTATGGACTTAAAGACTCGATCTCATAATCATCATAAGACTACTCCTTTATCAAGATTGATAGATCCCTTATTGGTGTGATCCAATTCCTATAATGAATGTGCTATAGCCAACATACACCTCAAGATTCTGAGTGCCTAAGAGACCGAGTTATGGTGTAGTCAAACTATAACATACTCAAGGTGAACTGCCAATACACCTCAGATCAAAGAACCAGATACACAACTACAGTATCGAGCTAGTCATCAACGAGAAGGTAGACTTTCTTATGACTGATCGGGATGATCACGCTCAGTACCCTTGTTCTCAATAAGTACCTATACTCTTGCTCAGGTATCTCCACATCGTAGACTTAAGACTCATCTATTCTAAGAAAGTGATCATACACCAATCTTCTAGATCGATCACCATCCTCATGATGATCCTACGATCGAAAGCAGTTTGTGAGTTAATTATGATAATATGTTTTAAATTTCTAGCTCTTGAAAATATACGTTATCATGTCCGTTAACTTTAAGGATGTATCACAGACACTTTAAATACACAATATGATAGAAAATATTTTTTTATTAATTTTAAATAAAAATTATAAAATTGCCCTTAGAAAGTATTTTATAAAGTGTTGGCCAATCTAGTTTCTAGGATACTCATCTAACAAACTCTCACTTAACCTAAAGCCAATTGGCTACAAATCTAAGTTTCATCTTTTCAAGATGGGCTTTGATCTTCTACTGACTCAATGGCTTTGTCAGTAGGTCAGCCACATTACTTACGATTTTGACTTTCTTAACCTCAATGTATTCCTTCTCGAGGTAATCGTAGATGAGATGATACCATTGCTTAATGTACTTGAATTTCTGTTGAGTTCTCAGCTTCTTAGCTTGGGCTATAGCACCATTATTGTTGCAGTATAGAGGGATAGTATCTAATGGCATCACTTCAAGCTCTACAGTAAATTTTTTGAATCAGAATGCCTCCTTGTAGCTTTTGAGGTCGTGATATATTCTACTTCCATAGTGGAGTCCGCTATCATGGTCTGCTTGGAACTCTTATAGCTTACAACACCATCATTGCATAAGAATAAACAACCAAATGTTGACTTTTGATTACCTATATCAGACATAAGGTCTAAGTCTGTATACCCTTGGTCCATTACCAAGGATCAGGAATATATCCTTAGTCCTTCTCAAGTACTTCAGGATATATTTCATAGAAGTCCAGTGCTTTTCGTCTGGATTCGACTGATACCTGCTTGTGACACTCACAACATGGGTGATATTAGGTCGTGTACATAGTATGGCATATATGAGACTCTCTATTGCCGATGCATAAGGGATCTTGCTCATGCATTCAATCTCCTCAGGTATGTTGGGGCATATCTTTTTGCAGAGATAAATGTCATGTCTGAAGGGCACTAGTCCCCTCTTGAAGTTTTTTGTGCTAAACCTCTTCAGCACCTCCTCTATGTACATCTTCTGTGAGAGACCCAGTATCCTCTTCAATCTATCCTTATAGACCTTAGTTTTCAAAATGAAGGATGCTTCTCTTAGGTTTTTCATAGAAAACTTTTTTGACAACCACACTTTGACCGAGGTCAACATGAGAATGTCGTTTCTAATTAGGAGGATGTTATCTACATACAGTATGAGGAAGATAATAATGCTTACACTGATCTTCTTGAATACACAAGACTCCTCATTTTTTATGAAACTAAATGATTGAATCATATCATTAAAATGGGCATTCTAACCCCGAGATGCTTGCTTTAGTCCATATATGGATCTCTATAGTTTGTAGACCTTGTGATCACCATCATCGGATGTGAAACCAAGGGGCTATTCCATATAGATATCTTTCTCAAAATATTCATTTAGGAATGTTATTTTCATGTCCATCTATCATATTTCATAATCGAAATATGTTGCAATTACAAGCAACGTGTGGATGGATTTAAGCATGGCCACTGACAAGATGGTATTCTGATAGTCAATGCCTTCACATTGACTATATCCTTCGCTACTAACTTAGCCTTGAATATTTCTACATTCTCATCTACACCTATCTTTCTCTTGAAGATCTATATATATCCAATAGGTACTATATCTTTAGGTGGATCTATCAAGATCCAAACTTGGTTCGAGCGCATTGAGTCAATTTTTAACTTTATCGCCTTTCGCCATTTCTCAAAGTCGATATCTGATATCGTCCAGTCATAGATTTGGGATTATCACCATGAACCCCACTTCTTGTAAGGAATATTTTTTTCTATATCCTCTAAAATGATACCTAAATACCTTTTAGGTGGATGAAAAATCTTACTTGATCTATGAGGTGGAGGAGGTAGTGCATGGATTGGCTCAGACTGACTGGATTCCATAGGTTCCTTGGCTCATAGCTCTTCGAAGACTTTTTCCTCAAGCCTAATCTATTTTGATGCCACTATCTTGAACAAACTATTTTTTAAGAAAAATGGCATATTGACTCACCATCACGTTATGATCTTCAGAAAGACAGAAGTAATATCCTAATGACTCTATAGGATATCCGATGAACTGAGCTCTAAGGGACTTAGACTCTAACTTGTCTGCCTACTATCTTTCGACATGAGCCAGGCAACTCCAAATTCTAAGATGACTCAGACTTGATTTCTTACCATGTCATATCTCATACGGTATGGTAGGAATGGTTTTAGACAGAATCCTATTCAATAAATAAATGGCTGTCATTAAACTATGTTCCTAAAAAAATTCAAAAATGTCCATGAAGCTCATTAAGGATTGGACTATATCTAATAGGATCTGATTTCTTTGTTCTAAAACCCCATTGAGTTGAGGCATTCGAGATGGAGTCCATTGTGAGACTATGCCATTATCCTCGAGATAGTTTAAAAATTTTTGACTAAGGTATTCATCTTTTTGATCTGATTGAAAAATCTTAATGGGCTTTCTAATTTGCTTTTCTATTTCATGTCTGAATTTTTTGAACTTTTCAAAAGCTTCAGACTTGTGTCGCATCAGATACATATATCTGTACCGAGATAGATCATCAATAAAGATAATAAAGTAGACAAAATTACCTTTGACTAGCACATCGAATTAGCCACACATATCTGTATGTACCAAGGCAAGTAGGTCTATGGCCCTTTCCTAATGTCCTACAAAAGGAAGCTTGGTCATTTTACCTTGAAGGCATGATTCACAAATTGGATATGAATCAGAAGTCAATGGATCTATTAGTTTGGATTTCTTCAATTTATTAATCCTATCTTCAGTTATATGACCTAGTCTAAGGTGCCATAGATATCTTTCATTGATACTATCCCTAGGTCGCTTTATTCCTATGGCATTCACATTTTACTCGACATTAAAAATAGAGACATCTACATGTAACTAATAAAGACTGTTAATTAACAAACTACTTGTACTTTTATTTCTTTTAAAAAAAAATATATAGTGGTCCTTAAAGAAACTAATTACATAGTTCTCTTATGCCAAACATGAAACAGAAATCAAATTTCTGCTTACAGCAAGCTTAAAATAACAATCTCTAAGAACTAAAACTAATCTAGATGGTAATTACAGAGGATAGATTTTCATGACCACAGCAACAACTCTTGCTCTATTTTCGACATGCAGGATCATCTCACCATTTCTCAGCCTGCTGCTCTACTCATGACCCTGCATAGAAATGCACAAGTGAGCATTAGAACCAAAGTCAAGCACCTAACTGAATGCAGAAAAAATCATAAGATTAGTCTCAATGATGAGCATACCTTCAGAAGGACCTGCCTCCTTATTCTTCAGGCTGGCTAGGTATGAAGGATAGTTCCGCTCCCAATGGCTGTCGATGTTGTAATAAAAATATTTTTCTTTGTCTGCAGCCTTCTTCTTCGATTCTTCCTTATTCTTCTTCTTCCTCACAACCTTTTGTTTTTTGCAAACTTCTATTTTTTTAAAAAGATTTTTTTGGAGAAAGTCTACTTCATAGCAAGAACTGAGCCCTTTGAACTTTTCATAGTTTGCTCAGCAGTAACCAACATATTCATTAACTTAGCCAAGATGCACTGGAGCTTATTTATATGGAAGTTTATGATGAACTATCTATACGAATCAATCAAAGATTGCAAGATCACATGTATCTGCAGGTCCTTGTCCATTATAATATCGAACTTCTCAAGCTCTTCTAGGTCCTTGATCATTACGAAGCAATGATCTTGGACCAAATATCCATCACGCATCTATGCCTTAAAAAGTCTCCTCGAGACTTGATAACGCGCTGCATGACTCTGTTCACCAAACAACTCTTGTAGATGAGTCAATATTTGGCGTGCAGTCTTGATGTCTTTATGTTGGCACTGCCACTCATCTGATATTGAGCCCAACATGTAGCACCTGATCTTATTATCATCGTCAGACCACTTCTCATGAAATGCTCTCTGATCAATGGTCGGATGGGCTGGCAGCATGGAAAGTTCCTGGTCTAACATATAGGACAGCTTTTCAGAACTCAAAATAATTTTCAAGTTTTGGAGCCAATCCTTATACTTGGGTCTGACTAGTCTATGGGTATCTAGGATTCAGGCTAGGAGATTAGATACAGATATTTTCTTATAGAGAGTCAATATTTCTAGTTAGACATGTAATTTGACTTAATCAATTTATTTAGAGATTTTATTTTTAAATAAATTTAGGCTTCCACTATTTTCTTGGATCCCTACACTTTCTTATTAGATATGCAAAAATCTTCATGATCAAAGACTTTTAGTGGATGGTGCGGTCCTACTGATTGGTTTACCACCTCACTTAACAGTTATTGGTGATGGGTCAATGAATGTGTGGACAACTCTTGTCAAATATTTCTCCAAACATGGTGCACCCAAACTTGATCTCTAATTCATGAAGCTCACTGTGCCTGGAATATTGCTCCTCTCTTTAGTTAAGTCAGATCCACCATTTACATGAACTAGATTTCTGATTGGGATCCTCACCATATCCAAAATATTGAGCCCAACCCATCCTCCAATCTATAGCATCCTATGCCTAATAGATATGGTTGTCTCTTTTCAATGTAACTAAACCACTGTATCTAGCTGAAAATAATCAACCCTAAAAAGGGCCCGCACATCTACATTGGTGGAAATCAATTGACTTAATATTTTCTTAGAAAAATTTGATTTAGATCTCTTAGACTTGACTTAGTCATAACGATTATGACTAACCTAGTAGCATGGGTTAGCTCGAATCGTTAGCCACCTCGATCCAAAACTGGATCGATCTAATCAGCTAGGTAAGTAAAATTGGTGCGAGAGATATGCCATTAACTCACTGTGAACGTATTTAGGTCGAGTAGCTCCCAATTAAAGACCACCGATCGTATCTACCAAACTTACCTTAAACACCAACTTGTCTGACTAGAACTGATTGGATTAGCCTACAATCCAGGCTCGGACCGTGGAGTCAAATTAGATCTTAAAGTAGTCAACCACATGTGATTGTGAGTCGATCTTTACCAAGACTTACAACGATTGGATTGGTCAAAACTAAGCACTTTTGATCTCACCTAAGTAACTCTTGATTCGATTTGATCAACTGCTTGACCTAATTGAGCTACCTGAGCTACCCATACTCAAACCCTTGTTTTATGAAGGTGTCTTAAATAATTTTTAGACCTAATTGATTTCATAAACTTAATTCTTAATTAAATCTAAGGGTTCATAAAATAAAACATGTATAAAAGATCCTAGGATTTTAGGATCTAGGATTTTGCAAAAAAGTAAGTTTTAATTTCTGATCAAGAACAAATGCACAGTACCTTTACATGCCATAAGACCATCCCATCAAATAAAAAGAGAGGGCCTTTAAATCCTTCTTACTCTTATGATCAGACGGTCAAGGAGAATGCCTTAATCAAAAATATAAAAACTATACTACAAAATAGTTTAATCTAACACATATATCTCATATATAATTAAAGATCTAAACATGCATGCTTTGCATATATCACATATATCAATTTAAAATATTTAAATATAAGTTTCAGATCTGATTACATTTGATATAATATCTAAAAATAAAAATTTAAATGATCATATCATAAAAATTTTAATCTAGACTATTCATGGCATAGATTTATTAGAACTAGTCTAGACATGCATCATATAGATCACTTACATAAAAATTTTAGATGCACCTACTGATTTTAGATCTAGTTACATATCATGTAACATCTGAAATCTAAATTATCAAATCATATAAAAAAAATTTAGATAAAAAATAAATAGATCTAAAGAACTGCAAATGCAGCTTTGATACCAGTTGAAGGAAAACCTAGTTTTCCTGCCATAGGACCGATCTGATTTGATCAGATCTAAAGCATTTTTTTTTTTAATGATCTAATTAGGTCTAAAAGTTCTTAGATCTGATTGAAATGATCTGATAGTAAAAATAAAAGTAAAAATTAAAACAATAATATCTAATGTTACCTGATTGGGTAACCATTTACCCGTTGTGATGATCTGATGAATGATCCGAGGTTCTGATTGAGCTGCACATGCATCCGACCTCTACTAAAGTCCACTCACATTGGATCTGAACATCCTCTCCTTCTAGATCTGATCTCAAAAGATTAGATTTGAAATTGATCTGTAGAGCCTTCGAACAAAACTTCAATAGTAGCACATTCATCTCTTGATCGAGATCTTCTTGACTTGTCTTTGCACCAATAGCTCTCAACACTTGATGCTATTTTTGCCCAACTATTTGGGCATGAAGAAGAGGGAGAAGAGCAGAGAAGGAAGGCATGGAGATGGAGAAAGAGGCAGCCTTTGGACGTGGGATAACTAGGGATAAGAAACCCTAGGCGCAGGGGTCCTTTAATATACTCTTGCGCCATCCTGGAGTCAAGCTGCTTTAAGCAATCTTTTTACTTAAAGCAGAAGGACTCTAGACATAAACCCATGCCAAACACCAGATCTTAATCTAGTTTTGTCACCCAAAAATCCCATAAAAATGTCACCTAAAATGGATAAGGATGAGGGCTTGGCGTAGGGTTTAATCTTCTAGAGTTTTTGATCTAATCAAAAACCTTTGACCCCATCAAATTCCATTTGAATAGGGCACCTCCACCTTATCCATATGGGGTGCACGGCCAAAAAGAGGCATGCACCCTTCTTTCCATGCATGAATCCATCTAGGGTGCTCCCCCTAGAAAATCTATAGGATGTGCATGCCCCTTCCCTCAATTCCTGCAAAATCGGGTCTTGTCCTGGTGCCCTTTTATGATTTCAAGACTGATAGGGTTGGTGTACAGGGCGGAAGCATAGATTTCAAAGCAAAAATATGAAATAATACAAACCAAATCTAAACCCTAGGATCACCTTATTAATAATTAAATCATATAGCATGCATTTGTAATATAAAAGAAAGTATTAGAACATACCTCTTATCGCTAAACCCTGAATTATCCCTAATTGCCGACAGCAGTCCATCAGGGGTTCCACCAGGTGCCCACATGTTTACCCTCCAACATTGATCCACTCAGAGACTTGATCAAGACACTAGTACCTCTGATTTATATATAATTAAAATTCTAATAATAAGAACTTTAATTAAATGGGCATGATCTTCCTTAGCCTTTATGTCACCTCCCTTATCTCTCCTTACCTATCTTTCTTTTTCCTTGTCTTCTTAATTTTTCTTCCAAATCTCTTTATCTTAAAATGACTTCTTATCCTTATAAGGACAAGGTCTAGATAAGAGAAGGAAAGAAAAAAAAATTGAACAATAAGAAAACACTTGTAAGAAAGAAAGATAATTTTCATAACCCCTGGACTCTTGGTGCGCACCCTTATTTATAATGTACGTAGGGGTGCCAACACATTTTCTCACACCCTTTCAAATTATTATCTCACATCTCTTCAGCCTATCTTATGCCTCATCAGATAGTAATGACATGTAGACTTAGTCCAAGAGGTGCCTTAAAGCAGAAGGACTCTCGGACTAATTCTACGTAAGTTATTTACGAAGAGTCACGGGCTTTCATTTTTGGCGCCATCATTTTTAACCATTAGATCAGATAAGAAAGCCATCCAATGGCCTTAATATGGAATGCCCATTCAGCAAAAATGGCATGGAGATGATCTTTGAATAGTCAAAGTCCCAAGGGACTTTGACTTGGTCCAAGAGGCGCTAAGGAAGAGTGGGCGGCAAGGAGTCCTGGGCGACAAGAAGTCCCTTCTCATGCAAATATTAAATAGATAACAAAGTATTTAATCTATAGAAGGACTCTTTTGTGCCTCATATCTGATGTCCACACCCATTTGAAAATTTACACGACACGGAGAAAGAGGAAAAATCAAAGAAGGTAGGTGCTAACTTAATCCCATGCGCCAAAAAACTCTTTGCACATGAAAGACTTCCCACATGCAAGAGAGAGACTCTCTGGCATGTGGGATTTTGGTATGTGATGCCCCAACTGAAGCCCAATCAGTCTAGGTTAATTCAATTCAAGACTAAATCCAATTTGGCTCAAATTGATCCTTAATTAGCCCAAATTGGAAGCCGATTCGAATCCAATTCGAATATGGATGCTAGGGTTTGCTACATGTGCTAGCATGTTCATCTTGCAAACATGGTCTAATCTAATTAGATCCTTAATCAATTCTCTTTGTGTGTGACCCATTGGATTCCATATCTAGCCAATAGTGGGTCTGGATGTGATTTGACCTAATTAGGTTAAAACTCAACTAAACTGATTTAGGTCAAAACTAGCCTACCCAGTTTGACCAATTAGAACACTTTCTAATTTAATGATCAAATTAAAATTTTAATTTGATCAAATCCACAACACATGATTGATGTCTAGCAACATATCGTGACTTTCCGAAAGATGTAAAATTTTGATAGAAATACCAAAAATATCCTTCAGTGAAAAGTTATCATGCAACTAGATCCTTCGATCATCCTGCATCCTGAATATGACTCTGGGTATGGAAATATGTCAAACACAATATCATATTTATTTCTTTTTCAATCTTATGATGATGATTCATTTAATAAAATATTAGAAACCATTTCTAATTTTCATCATGCTTTGATCAAAGTCTTCCTGAATCATCAGTTATTTGAAGCAGGTAGGATGCTATTTTTTCTTACTAGGAGTGATCGATTTTATATTAACCTACTCATAACTTTCATATATAATCTACCATATCCAGATCATACTGTACATGACTGAGTCATGAATGAGTATGAACCAAAATATCGATTCATATATATAAGATTCTATGGTAGTCTCAGGTCACAGGATTACATGCATAATTCTATTATGAGAACCATCTATTGACATGTAGATAAGACTCCATTAGATATTCTCAACTTGGATCAATTCAGTGAACTCATTCTCTAATGAGCACCCACATTTTTGTATTAGTGTCATACATAAGTGATTGTGAGATCAATCATCCTCTCAATTGAGCATACAAAAGATGTGCTAGTCTTAGCAAAAACATTGATCCTCAACTCAATATTCCATTGACCAGAAATGTTTAAATTAGGATTTTAAGGTTTTAGGTCTCATTGGTATAATCTCATCATAATCCTAAAACCATAGTCTTAATTTATGGGGTTCATCATAATCTTAAATAAATAATAAGACACTGCATATGATGAAATAATGCCTTTATTTATTTTAAAATATCATTACATGAGTTTGGAAGATAAAGAGCAGCCCAAAAAATAAATATTTTTTTTTTTGATTGGCTTGAGGGCATATACCTTTCAAAGACAAGCCCTGAAATGGTCAGGAGAAGCCTTGATCTGACTTGGACAAGCTTCAGTTAGACTAGGATAAATCCATATAGGATTCTCAAATGAGCCAAATCTAATTTGACTTAGTCAAGATGAACCAAAAAGACAACATAAGGAGAAAGTTAGATCCAATCATGTGCTAGTATGATTTTTTTGAACCTGATTGGATCTAATTCAAATCAATGAAACTAAAAAATTCTTATTTGTGTGATCTAGTTATATTCAGTTTTGTATGGTAATGAGATATGTCATGATCTCCATCATCGACATCATCAAAATATCTTTCGATGGATCAGAACTCTTTTGATTCATCCAATTAGAATTGTCGATCATCAAGACAATGATCAATAATTTAAATTGATCCTAAAATCCATTAGTGACATCTAGCATTATATGGTGGCAACCTATCAGAACCAAAAATGAACCTCTCGATGCAGCTACCTGTATGATTGGGCTCTTCTATCATGAGCCTCGACAGGATCAAGGTCAAGGTGAACTTGTCAGACCTAATACCCATTATATGAATAAATCATTTGATTCGAGTTCGATATGAAACCTTAATAGAAACTCCTTTCTATTAATTCATACTACCAAGGCCATGGGCTTAAGGACTCAATCTCGTGATCATCATAGGACTACTCTATCGAGGTTGATAGATCTTCTATTGGTGCAATCAAATTTCTGTAATGAATATGCTATAGCCAACATACACCTCAGGATTTCTAATGACTAGGAGATCGAGTTATGATGTAGTCAAACTATAACACACTCAAGGTGAACTGTCGATGCATCTTAGGTCAAAGAACCAAACATATAACTACAGCATCGAGCTAGTCATCGATGAGAAGATAGACTTTCTTATGACTGCTTGAGGTGGTCATGCTCAGTGCTCTTGTTCTCAATAAGTATCTGTACTCTCACTTTGGTGTCTCTATACCATAGACTCAATACTCATCTATTCTAAAAAAGTGATCGTATACCAATCTTTCGGATCGATCACCATCCTCATGATGATCCTATGATCAGGAGCAATTTATGAGTTAATTATGATAATACATGTTTTAAATTTTTAACTCTTAAAAACATGTGTTATCATGCCCGATGTATCATAGATACTTTAAATTCATAATGTGATAGAAAATAATCTTTTTATTAATTTTAAGTCAAAATTATAAAAATACTTTTAAAAAGTATTTTACAAAGCATCAGCCAATCTAGCTTCTAGGGCACTCATTTAAAAGCATCATGTACATATATTCGTACTGAGAAAAATCATTAGTAAAGATGATGAGGTAGATAAAACTACCTCTAGCCGACACATCGAATGGGCCACGGACATCTGTATGTACCAAGGCAAGTAACTCTATGATCCTTTCCCCATATTCCATAAAGGATAGCTTGGTCATTTTGTCTTGAAGGTATGCCTCTCAAATCGGATATGACTCGAAAGTCAATAGATTTATTAGTCTGGATTTCTCTAATTTATTAATTCTATCTTCTACTATTTAACCTAGCCTCAGGTGCCATAGGTATTTCTCATTTATACTATCTCTAGGTCTTTACGATCCCATGGCATTCACATTTTGCTCGATATAATTAATAGATACATCTATATATAACTGATGGAGACTGTTTATTAAGAAACCACTTTTAATTTTATTTTTTTCATAAAGAATGATACAATGGCCTTTATTAAAACTAATTATATAGCCATCCTGTGCTAGATAGGAGACAAAAATTAGATTCCTGCTCGTAGTAGATACATAAAAATAGTCTCTAAGAACTAAGCTGCTTTCTAATGCTAGTTATAGAGGATACATTTTCATGGCCATAGCAGCAACTCTTACTCTATTTTCGGTGCATAGGATCATCTCGCTATCTCTCAGCCTCCTGCTATCCTTAAGATCCTATAAAGAAGTGCACAAATGAGCACTAGATCTAGAGTCAGTCACCCAATTGGATGCAGAAGAAATTATTAGGTTCATCTCAATGATGAGTATACCTTTAGAAGGTCCTTCTTCCCTCTTATTTTTCAGGCTTACTAGGTAAGCAAGACCGTTCCACTTCCAATGGCCATTAGAGTTGCAGTGGAAACACTTTTCTTTCTTCATGGTCTTTTTCTTTGGCTCTTCCTTCATCTCCTTTTTATTTTTCTCTATCTTCTGCATCTTTGCGAACTTCTTCTTCTTTTCAGAGGACTTTCTCTCAAAAAAAGTTTGCTTTACAGTAAAAATAGAGTCTCTTGAACTCTTCAAGATCCCTTTAGTAGTCATCAGCATGTTCATCAATTCAGCCAAGGTGCACTGGATTTTATTTATATGGAAGTTTACAATAAACTATCCATATGAATCAGTCAAGGATTATAGGATCAAATCAATCTACAGATCCTTGTCCATAGACATGCCAAACTTCTCAAGCTACTCCAAGTCTTTGATCATCGACAAGAAATGATCATGGACCGACTGTCCATCATGCATTTGTGCTTTAAAGAGTCTCTTGAACACTTTATAGCATGCTGTGTGATTTTGCTCACCGTACAACTCTTATAGATAAGCTAGCATTTGACTGGCAGTCTTCATATCCTCGTGTTGGTGCTATATTTCATTGAACATTAAGACTAATACATAGCACCTGACCTTATTATCATTGTCCAACCACTTCTCATGAGACACTCTTTGATCGATGGTCAGACAGGCCGAGAGAGAGAGAAGATCTTGGTCTAAGATATAGATCAGCTTCTCGAAACTCAAAATGATTTTTAAATTTTGAAGCTAATCCTTGAAATTAGGACTGATCAGATGGTTGGTCTTTAGGATTTTGGCTAAGGGATTGGATGTAGATATTTTTCTATAGAGAGTCAAAGTTTCTAGTTAGATTTATAATTTACTTAACTAATTTATTTTAAAAGTTTTATTTTTAAAATAAATTTGAGCTCCCACTATTTTTTTAGATCCCTACACTACTTTAGAAGAGATACAAAAATCTTTGTGATTAAAAATTTTTAGTGGGTGGTGCGATCTCACTGATTGGCTCACCATCTCATCTAACATTTATTGGTGATGAGTTAGTCGATAAGTGAACAACTCTTGTCCAATGTTTTTCTAAATATGTTGCACCTAACTCAATCTCTAATTCATGAAGCTCACCATGCTTGAAATATTGCTTCACTCTTTAGTTAAGTTAGACCTACCATTTTTACGAACTGGATTCATGATTGGAACCCTCACCATATTCAAAATATTGAGCTCAACCAATTCTCCAATTCATAGCATCCCATGCCTAATAGCTATGGTTGTATCTTTTTGGTGCAACTAAACCATTGTATCTTGTTGAGAATAATCAATCCTGGGAAGAGCCTGCACAACTACAATGGTGGAAGACCACATGACTTAATATTTTTTTAGAAAAATTTTAATTTAGATCTCTTTAATCCTAACTAGTCATAACGTTATGACTAACCTAGTGGCATGGGTTAGCTTGAATCGTTAGCAACCTCAATACAGAACTAGGTCAACTTAATTGGCCAAATAAGTGAGATCGATGAGAGGGATATATCATTAACTCATTGTAGATGCTTCTAGATCGAGTAGCATCTAATTAATGACCACCGATCGTATCTATCGGACTTACCTTAGACCAATTTGTCAAATCAGAACTGATCATGTTCGCCTACAGTCTAGACTCAAACTGCGAAGCCAGATTAGGTCTTGAAGTGATCAATCACATGTGACTATAAATCAATCTTGTCCAAACTTACAACTATTGGACTGGTCAATTAAGTACTCTTGATCCCACCTAACTAACTCTTGATTCAGTTTGATCAATCGCTCAAGCTAGACCAAATAAAGCTATCCATACCTTAAACCCATGTTTTATGAAGATATCTTAGATCTGAAAATTCTCAATTTTAGATCTAATTAGTTTCATAACTTAATTCTTAATTAAGCATAACATGGTTTAGAAAAATAAAGTATGAAATGAAGATCTTAGGATTTTTGGATCTAGGGTTTAGTAGAAAGTAAGTTTTGATTTTTTGATTGAGGACAAACATGTAGCACCCCTATACGTCATAAGAGCACCCTATCGAATGGAAAGTGAGGGCCTTCAAATCCTTCTTACTCTTATGATCGGACGGCCAAGAGGAATTCCCCAATCAAAAAATAAATTTCTACTACTACTAGAACTAGATCTATAGCATATATCACATATATGACTTTAGATCTATTCTACACATGCTTTGCATGCACCTCATGTATTAATTTTTAGGTTACATCTCATGTAATATATTAAATTACATCTCATGTAAAATCAGAAAATGCATTTGATCTCATCAAACATAATTTTAGATCTAAAATAATCTAGATCTAGAGCTAGAACCGTAGCTTTGTATCGATTGAAGGAACTGCAGGATCGACCTGATCGGATCAGGTTGATGCAATGAAATTTTAAAATCTTCTCACTAATCCAATCAGATCTAAAATCTCTCTAATTTGATTATATAGATCTAAAATTAAAACATGCAATGGGATATCAAAATACATGATTTTGAGTGAACCATTCACTCACTGCAATGATCATAATGCTGTCCATAGATTTGACTTGAGTTGCACACGTGCCCGGCCTCTACCTATATCCACTCAGATCATATCTAAAGGTCTTCTTCTTCTAGATCTAATATCTAAAAATTAGCAACTAGATCTCCTGAATGCATCTTCGATTTGATCTATGGTACTAATCTGATTGACACACGATCAGAGACACCTTGACTCAAACATGCATGGATAGCACCTCGATGCTTGGGGAGCTGATTAGCCTAACTCTTGGGCATGGAAGAGAAAAGCTAGAGGAGGGAGAAGAGGCGTGTAGAGAGGAGCAGACTTTGGGCATTGGGATGTGGAATAGCTAAACCCTTTGTCCTGGTCCCTATTTATAGAGAAAATAGGGGACCTAGAGTCTTAGGGCTTCTCAAACTTTGACTGGATCAAAGTTTGAGAAGGACTCTTCTCAAAGCTCCATGCCTCATTTGAAAATTTACATGACTTTTATCGCATAAAAATCACTTTTGGCATGCACACTCTATCAGATAAGAGTGGTTTTGCACTAGATATTATCTCTCCTAGATTTATTTTAATTTAAACTCTTTGACCCATTCAAAAGAATTTAAATTAAAATAAATCTTAACTCCCATACTTATCCATAAGGGGCATATGCTAGGGATGGACGTGTGCCCTTTTCTCTCTCAGAAATTATCTGGGGGCATGCACCCCAAGAGAAACTCTAGGGGGTGCACACCCCTCTCCTTTCTTTTGCATAAAAGACCAAGTTAAGGGGGTGCCAACTCTTGGCACCCCTCTGTCCTAATTCTTGTAGGAAAAATTAGGATAATGGGTGATCTAACTAGAATAATGTCCGATCTAATTAGGACAAGTCAAGTCAGTTTAGGACAAACCCATACAAGATTTTTGGATGAGCAAAATCTAATTCGGCTGAATCCAAATCAATCAAAAAATTCATAAAAGAAAAAAATTACGTTCAATCATGTGCTAGCACGATTTTCTTGAACCTAATTAGACCTAATCCAAATCAATTGGACCACATGAGCCTAATTAATAACATCCAGATCCAAATTCTTATTTGTGTGACCCACTAGGTTCAATTCTATATGATAATGAATTATATCATGATCTCCATCATCGACATCATCGAAATATATTTTGATGGACTATAACTCTTTCTAATTCACTCAATCAAAATTATCGATTATCGAGATAATTCTAATTAATTCCAAAATCCACTAGCGACACCTAGAGTATGTGGTGGCAATCCATCAGAACTAAAAATGAACCTCTTGATGCAACTATTATGTAATTCAGCTCTTCTGTCATGAGTCCCGATAGGATCTAGGTTGAGATGAATTTGTCAGACCCAATACCTGTTATATGATTAAATCATTCGATTCAAGTTTGACGTAAAATCCTCATAGAAACTTCTTTCTATTATTTTATACTGCCATGGCCATGGGCTTTAGGACTTAATCTCATGATCATCATAAGACTACTCCTCTATCAAGATTGATAGATCCTATCTTAGTGCGATCTAATTTCTATAATAAACATGCTATAGCCAATATACACCTCAAAATTTCAAATGGTTAGAAGATTGAGTTATGGTATAGCAAACTATAACACCTTTAAGGTGCATTGCCAATGCACCTCAGGTCAAAGAACCAGACACAAAACTATAGTATTGAGCTAGTTATCAATAAGAAGAAAGACTTTCTTATGATTGCTCGAAATGGTCATGCTCAATACCCTTGTTCTCAACAAGCACCTATACTCTCACTTCGATGTTTCCACACTATAAATTCAAGACTCATCTATCCTAAGAAAGTGATTGTATACCAATTTTTTGGATCGATCATTATCCTTGTGATTATCCTATGATTGAAAGCAGTTTATGAGTTAATTATGACAATACATGCATGTCTTAAATTTTCAACTCTTGAGAATATTTGTTATCATACCCATTAATCGAATGGATGTATCACAGATACTTAATACACAAATATGATGGAAGAAATAATCCATTTTATTAGTAATAAGTTAAAATTATAATTATGCCCTTAGAAAGTATTTACAAGTATCGGTCAATCTGGCTTTTAAGACACACATCTAACATCTTATCCTCTCAACCTGCTGATTTTTGTCATTATAAAATAAGGTCACTTTTAAGGACCTTATGGACCATTGGAAACCCTAGCTAATGTTTCTTTGCATTTGGGATGTGTGAGGTATATTATCATTTTCCTATTTTTAGGTTTATTTTCCTATTTTTTGCTTGAATCTCTAGCCTAAACTTGTTGTTCTTAGTAAATCGGGGTTATGGTTACTTTCATTGGTATAATCCTCCTTCAAATGCAAGAGATAGGGACATCATTAAGAGGCTCTTGTAAACAACAAGCTCGATGCTCTGTTTTCAAGCTACAAAAGAAGAATCAAATGGATACATAGTGTTCTGTACACTAGTGTCTAGGGTTGTTATGGCTTGGTATTTTATGGTGTCTCAATTTTAAATTTATTAAGGATCTCAAGTTGAATGTTTGGGGTTTTGAGACTGTCCTAGGTTGGATGTTTTGGGGTTTGTCCTATTATAGATATTTTATTTTGGGGGCAATCACAACTTGTATTGTAATCTTTAAGCTATCTATATAATGTGAATGATATTTTTTTCTTAAATAAATGGCTTTATCTAACAAACTAAGATCAATTTTTGCATTAGAAGCATTCCAAAATATATTCCAAATGCCTAGAGTTGAAGTTGGAATGCATACGAATATTCATTGAGAAATACACCATGATCTTTCAAGTTGTTCTAGTCACACCTGAAGGGAAATCTTGATTTTTCGATCCAGGTTTGTTCAGATCTGATCAGATCAAGAGATATATTTCAAAAATTTTTCTCTTAATCCCAATCAGATCTTAATATATTTCAGATCTGATTCTTATTATTTTAATAAAATAAAATTAAAAGATAAATTAAATCAAATTTAATTTACCTGATCTGGGTAATCCTATTATCCTGTTGATGATCCTGTTTGCAGCGAAAGGTTCTGAATCTTAGCCACGCAAGCGCCTGGCCTCTACCGGTATCCACTCGGGTTGGATCTGGAGATCCTCTTCTTCTCTATCATGCCTCCAAAAGTCAGATCTAGATCTGATCTAGAGAATCTTCAAAACTCTTTTGAAGATCTGAGCAGTCGTCCTTTTGCAGCAGCGCAGCCTTCTTGCTTTTGATCGCCTTTCCTTTGATCTGAATCGCACCAACCAAGGTCCAAAACTCCTTTTGGACGTGGAGAGCAAGGGGAGAAGAGGTTTATGGCATGGAGAAGGAGGGGAGAGGCAGCCTTGGGGCGTGGGAAACTTGATCTCAATTGAATTGATTATTATCTGAGTTGGGCGCAGGGTCTTATTTATAGACTAAGCTTGATCCAACTCCTCTTCCTTCCCAACCAATCACAACCCTTTGTGAAATCAGATCTAAATCTGATTGGTGGGAATAGAGACCCCTGGATTCCTCCTTAGAGGGTGCCTAAGACCAGTCAAAGTTGGATTCTTAGTAGAACTCTAATTGGAATCCAAAAAGGGAGATGGAGTCCTTGTCCAACAAGGACTCCTAGGCGCCTCCTACTTGGGCTCACGCCACCCTTGGCGTGCGCCCTTCTCCTTGCCAGGTTCTGGCAGGGGGACAGGCCCCCACCAGCTCTCCAATAGGTGCATGACATGTGGTTCAAAAGTCAAAGTGGTCAATGGTCAACGTTTGACCAGTCAAAGGTAGACTTTTGACCAAAGTCAAAGAACAAGAAATGGCAGGTGACCAAAAATGGCAGGTAATGTCTTACAAATAAGACAACCTTTTCTGACTTGGACAACCTCCAGTCAGACCATATGAAGGCCTCTGATTGAGCACAAACTCCTTTGGCTCAGTCAGGACAACTTATTTATGATAGTAAAAGAAGAACGTTAGGTTCAATCGAGTGCTAGCACGATTTCCTTGAACCTAATTGAATCTCATTCAGATCAATTGAACTAGATCAGTTCAATTGATGATCACCAGATTCAAACCCTTGTTTGTGTGACCCAGTTAGGTTCAGTTCTGTATGGTAATGGGATATGTCATGATCTCTATCATCGACATCATCGAAACTCCTTTCGATGGATCAGAACTCTTCTGATTCGAACAGCTAGAATGATCGATCATCTAAATCATTCTAATTGCTCCCAAAATCCACCAGTGACACCTAGCAGTATATGGTGGCAACCCATCAGAGCTGAATGCGAACCTCTTGGTGCAGCTACCTGTGTGATTAAGTTCTTCTATCTTGAGCCCCGATCAGATTAGGGTTAAGGTGAACTCGTCAAACCCTAGTCTCTGTCATATGATGTAATCATTCGATTCGAGTCCAATGTGAAAATCTAAATAGAAACTCTTTCTATTATTTCACTCTGCCATGGCCATGGGCTTCTGGACTTGATTCTCATGATCATCATAGGGCTGCTCCTCTACCACCGAGGTAGATAGATTCCATCTTGATGCAATCCAGTTCCTACAATGAACATGCTATAGCCAACATACACCTCAGGGTTCCATATGGCTAGGAGACCGAGTAATGGTGTAGTCAAACTATAACACCCTCAAGGTGAACTGCCGATGCATCTCAGGTCAAAGAACCAGACACACTACTGCAGCATCGAGTCAGTCATTGACGAGAAGGTAGACTCCCTAATGACTACTCGAGGTGGTCACGCTCAGTGCCCTCGTTCTCTAACGAGTACCTGTACTCTCGCTCCGGTGTCTCCACACCGTAGACTCAAGACTCATCTACTAAAGAGAAGCGATTGTACACCAACCTTCCGGATCAATCACCATCCTCGTGATGATCCTATGGTCGGGAGCATTTTATGAGTTAATAATGATTATTCATGTCTTAAATTTTCAACTCTTGAAAATATGAATTATCATTACCATTAACTCAAAGGATGTATCACAGACACTAAATACACATATGTGATAGAAAATAACCCATTTTATTGATTATAGTCAAAATTATAATTTTGCCCCTAGAAGTGTATTACAAGTGTCAGCCAATTCTGGCTTCTAGGGCACATATATCTAACAATCTCCCACTTGTCCTAAAGCCAATTGGCTACAAGTCTAAGTCCCATCTTCTCAAGGTGGGCTTCGATCTTCTGCTGGCCCAACGGCTTTGTAAGTGGGTCTGCCACATTATCTGCGGAGTTGACTCTCTTGACCTCGAACGTAACCTTTCTCGAAGGTAATCGCGGATGAGGTGGTATCGCCGCTCAATGTGCTTGGATTTCTGGTGAGACCTCGGCTCCTTAGCAAGGGCTATGGCGCCATTGTTGTCGCAGTATAGAGGAATGGCATCTGATGGCATTACTCCAATTTCTGCAGCAAACTTCTTGTACCAGAATGCTTCCTTCGCAGCCTCTGATGCAGCGATATATTCTGCTTCCATGGTGGAATCTGCTATCACAGTTTGCTTGGAACTCTTCCAGCTGACAGCTCCACCATTGCACACAAACAGACTTCCAGATGTCGACTTTCGATCATCTATATCGGACATGAAATCCGAGTCTGTGTATCCCTGGACTTGGAGTTCTCCATTACCAAAGACCAACATCATATCCTTAGTTCTTCTCAAGTACTTAAGGATACATTTCACAGAAGTCCAGTGTTCTTCACCTGGATTTGACTGATATCTGCTTGTGACACTCACAGCATGGGCTATATCAGGTCGTGTACATAGCATGGCATACATGAGGCTCCCTATTGCAGAAGCATAAGGGATCTTGCTCATGCGTTCTATTTCCTCAGGTGTGCTAGGGGCACATCTTCTTGGAAAGATGAATACCATGTCTGAAGGGTATTAATCCCCTCTTAGAGTTTTCCATACTAAACCTCTTTAGTACTTCCTCTATGTACATCTTCTGTGAAAGTCCTAGCATCCTATTCGGTCTATCCCTATAGACCTTAATTCCTAGAATAAAGGATGCTTCACCTAGGTCTTTCATGGAGAATTCCTTGGACAACCACATTTTGACTGATGTCAACATGGGAATATCATTCCCAATAAGGAGGATGTCATCCACGTACAATACGAGGAAGACAACAGCGCTCCCACTGACCCTTTTTGAAAACACATGGTTCCTCTTCATTTTTGATGAAACCAAACTTTTTGATCACATCATTGAAACGAGTGTTCCAGCTCCGAGATGCTTGCTTAAGTCCATATATGGACCTTTGCAGCTTGCAAACCTTGTGATCAGTATCACTGGATGTGAAACCTAGCGGCTGTTCCATATAGATATCTTCCTCAAGATATCCATTTAGGAATGCCGTTTTCACGTCCATTTGCCATATTTCATAATCGAAATAGGCTGCAACAGGCAAGCAATGTGCGGATGGATTTTAGCATAGCTACTGGGGAAAAGGTATCCTGATAGTCAATGCCTTCGCGTTGACTATAACCTTTTGCCACTAGTCTAGCCTTGAATGTCTCCACATTCCCATCTGCACCAATCTTTCTCTTGAAGATCCATTTACACCCAATAGGTACTATACCTTCTGGTGGATCTACCAAGGTCCAGACTTGGTTTGAGTGCATCGAGTCAATTTCTGACTGCATTGCCTCTAGCCATTTCTCGGAGTCGATATCTGATATCGCCTCGTTGTAGGTTTTGGGATCATCACCATGAGCACCATTACCTACGAGGAACATTTCCTCTACATTCCTCTGAAATAATACCTAAGTATCTTTCAGGGGGATGGGAAAACTCTTTCCGATCTACGAGGTGGAGGAGGTAGTGTTCTTATTGGCTCAACCTGATTTGGTTCCAATTGGTCCTTAGCTCGTTCTGTACTTGTGAGACTTTCTCATCAAGCTTAATCTGCTTTCCAATGCCGCTATCTTGAATAAACTATTTTTCAAGAAAGATGGCATGTCGACTCACAATCACATTGTGGTCTTCTGGAATGTAGAAATAGTATCCTAATGACTCTTTAGGATATCCTATGAATCGAGCTCTAAAGGACCTAAACTCTAACTTGTCCGCTTGTTGTCTTTTGACATGAGCCGGACAACCCCAAATTCTGAGATGACTCAGACTTGGTTTCTTACCGTGCCATATCTCATACGGTGTGGTAGGAACGGTTTTAGAGGGAACCCTATTCAGTAGATAGATTGAAGTTAACAATGAGTGTCCCCAAAGAAAATCAGGGAGGTCTGTGAAGCTCATCATGGATCGAACCATATCCAATAGAGTCCGATTTCTCCATTCTGAAACCCCGTTGAGTTGAGGTGTTCCTGGTGGAGTCCATTGAGAGACTATGCCATTTTCCTTGAAGATAGTCTAGGAATTCCCGGCTAAGGTATTCACCTCCTCGATCTGATCGAAGAACCTTAATGGGTTTTTCCAGTTTGTTTTTCTACTTCATGTCTGAATTCTTTGAACTTTTCAAAAGCTTCAGACTTGTGTCTCATAAGATACACATACCCATACCTAGACAGATCATCGTTAAAGGTAATGAAGTAGACAAAATTGCCTCTAGCCGGCACATCAAATGGGCCGCACACATCAGTATGTACTAGGGCAAGGAGATCTGTGGCCCTCTCCCCATGTCCAACAAAAGGGAGTTTAGTCATTTTGCCTTGAAGACAAGATTCACAAGTTGGATATGACTCAAAAGTCAATGGACTCAATAGCCCATTTTTCTCCAATTTGTTGATCCTATCTTCTGCTATATGACCTAATCTCAGGTGCCATAGATATCTGTCGTTTGGACTATCCCTAGGTCGTTTGGCATTCACGTTTTGCTCGATAGTTAGAATAGGTACATCAATATGTAGCTGATAAAGACCATTAATAAGGAAACCATTTGCAATTTTATTTCTTTCATAAAGAATGTTACAATGGTCCTTAAAGAAGGTGAATCACATAACCTTCTTGTGCTAAGCATGAAACAGAAATCAAATTCCTGCTAGCTGCAGGCACATAATAACAGTCTTTCAAAACTAAGTCTAAACCAGATGGTAATCGAAGAGGGTATGTTCCCACGGCTACTGCAGCAACTCTTGCTCCATTACCGATGCGTAGGATCATGTCTCCATCCCTCAGCCTCCTGCTATCCTCAAGACCCTGCATAGAAGTGCACAGATGAGCACTAGAACCAGAGTCAAGCACCCAACTGGATGCAGAAGAAACCGTAAGGTTAGACTCAATAACGAGCATACCTCCAGAAGGACCTTCCTTCTTGTTCTTCAGGGTGGCCAGGTAAGTAGGGCAGTTCCGCTTCCAATGGCCGTCGCTGTTGCAATGGAAACACTTTCCTTTGACCATCGGCCTTCTTTCTTCGGCTTCTGCCTTCTTCTTCTTTGATCCTTCCACCTTTTGCTTTTTCACAGACTTCTTTTTCTTTCCATAAGACTTTCTTTTGGAAGAAGTCCGTTCCATAGCAAGAACTGAGCCTTTAGAACCTTTCATAGAAAGCTCAGCGGTAACCAGCATATTCATTAATTCGGCCAAGGAATTTTGAAGTTTATGCATGTGGTAATTCATGATGAATTGCCCATATGCATCAGTCAAGGATTGCAGAATAATATCGTTCTGCAGGTCCAAGTCCAACTTCACACCGAGCTTCTCAAGCTCTTCCATGTCCTTGATCATTGTCAGACAGTGATCTTGGACTGACTGCCCATCACGCATCTTAGCCTTAAAAAGTCATTTCGTGACTTGATATTTGGCTGCGCGACTCTGTTCACCAAACATCTCCTGCAGGTGAGCCAACATTTGGCGAGCAGTCCCGATATCTTCATGTTGGCGCTGGAGCTCATCAGACATCGAGCCCAACATGTAATATCTGGCCTTATTATCTTCGTCAATCCATTTTTCCAGAGACGCTCTCTGTTCAACAGGATGGACGGGCTGGTAAGGTGGGAGGGTCCTGGTCCAAAACATGGGTTAACTTCTCTGAACCCAAAATAATTTTGTAGTTCCTGAGCCAATCTTTATAATTGGGTCCAGTCAGTCTATGTGTGTCCAGGATACGTGCCAATGGGTTGGACGCAGACATTTTCCTGTAGAGAGTCAAAGATTCTAGTTAGATACTGTAATTTTGACTTGACCAATTTGTTTAGGGATTTTATTTTTAAACAAATTAGCTCCCACTATTTTCTCGGATCCCTACACTCCCTCTGTAGAGATGCGAAAATCTCCACGATTAATGATTTCTAGTGGGTGGTGCGGTCTCACCAACTGACTCATCACCTCACCTAACAGTTATTGGTGATGGGTTAGCCAATGAGTGAACAACTCTTGTTCAATGATTCTCTAATCATGGTGCACCCAAACTTGGTCTCTAATTCATGAATCTCACCGTATCCGAATATTGATCCACTCCTTAGTTAAGTCAGACCCACCATTTGCATAGACTGGGTTCCTAATTGAGTCTCTCACCGTATCCGGAAATATTGAGCCCAACTCATCCTCCAGCCCATAGCATCCAATGCCTAATAGACATGGTTGCATCTTCCCGGTGCAACTGAGCCACTGTATCCAGCCGAGAACAATCAACCCCGGGAAGGGCCCGCACATCTACAATGGTGGAAGACCTCAGACTTAATCTTTTCTTAGGGAGAATTGATTCAGGTCTCATTAAACTAGACTTGGCTTAGTCATAACAATTATGACTAACCTAGTGGCATGGGTTAGCTCGGATTATTGACCACCTCAGATCAGAACTGTGTCAACAGATATGGCCAGGTAAGTGAGACCGGTGGAAGGAATATGCCATTAACTCGTACAAGAACGCATTCAGGTCGAGTAGCTTCCAATTAAAAACCAGTCGGTCGTCTGTGCCAAACTTACCTTAGACACCAAATTGTTGAGCCAGAACCAATTGGGTTAGCCTACAATCCAGACTCTAACCTCTGAGCCTAATTAGGTCTTGCTTGATCGTGACTCGATCTTGACCCAGACTTAATCCTATTAGGCTGGTCAATTTAAGCATTGTTGATCCCATCTAACCAACTCTTGATTCGGTTTGATCAACCGCTTAGACCTAATTGAGCTACCCAAGCCCGAACCCAGTATTATGAATATGTCTTAGATCTAAAATTCTCAATTTTAGACCTAATTAATATTCCATAAACTTAATTCTTAATTAAGTAGGGTTCATAAACAAAATATGCACAATAAATCCTAGGGTTTCAGGATCTAGGGTTTTGCAGAAAGTAAGTTTTGGGTTTCTGATTAAGGACGAACACGCAGCACCCCTACACATCATAAGAACACCCCATCGAATGGGAAGAGAGGGCCTTTAAACCCTTCTTCGTTCTTATGACCGGACGGCCAAGAGGAACGCCTTAATCAGGAACATTCAATACTACAAAACAATATCAGATCTATATCATATATCTCATATACAAAGTAGATCTAATCATGGCATATTTTGCATACATCTCATGTATCAAATCATGCATATTTTCAGATCTAAATTATCTCATAATAATCTAAAAAATTAGATTTAAATTGATCTAATCAAAATAAATTCTAATCTAGATAATTATGTAGAACTATTCTACAACTAGTCTAGACATGCATCAATCATATCTCATATGATATTTAAAAAATTAAATAATTTTTATTTGCTATTTTTTAGATGTTATTATAACACTTATAATATCAAAAAATAGTAAATAAAAAGATCTAAAATATGATTTAATCAGATTAAATCAAAAACATGCAAGACTATTCTATAGAACTATTCTATTCTAGAACTAGTCATGCATATCTTCTAATCTTAGATCCAAATCATTTAATTTTAATTTTTTCTGATTTCAGATCTGATCACATCTCATGTGACATCTGAAAATCACTTATTTTCTAATTAAAATAAATTTAAAATCAGATCTAAACAATTTTAGAACCATGGCTCTGATACCAGTTGAAGGGAAATCCTGATTTCCCGGTCCAGGTTCGTTCAGATCTGATCAGATCAAGAGATATATTTCAAAAATTTTTCTCTTGATCTCAATCAGATCTTGATATATTTCAGATCTAATTCTTATTATTTTAATAAATAAAATAAAAGATAAATTAAATCAAATTTAATTTACCTGATTTGGGTAATCCTATTACCCTGTTGATGATCCTGTTTGCAGCGGAAGGTTCTGGATCTTAGCCACGCAAGCGCCTGGCCTCTACCGGTATCCACTCGGGTTGGATCTGGAGATCCTCTTCTTCTCTATCACACCTCCAAAAATTAGATCTGGATCTGATCTGGAGGATCTTCAAAACTCTTTTGAAGATCAGCAGTCGTCCTTTGCAGCAGCGCAGCCTTCTTGCTTTTGATCGCCTTTCTTTGATCTGAATCGCACCAACCAAGGTCCAAAACTCCTTTTGGACGTGGAGAGCAAGGGGAGAAGGTGGTTTGGCATGGAGAAGGAGGGGAGAGGCAGCCTTGGGGCGTGGGAAACTATTGATCTCATCATTGATATTATCTGAGTTGGGCGCAGGGTCTTATTTATAGACTAGCTGTGATCCAACTCCTCTTCTTCCCAACCAATCACAACCCTTTGTGAAATCAGATCTAAATCTGATTGGTGGGAATAGAGTCCCCTGGATTCCTCCTTAGAGGGTGCCTAAGACCAGTCAAAGTTGGTTCTTAGAAGAACTCTAATTGGAATCCAAAAAGGAGATGGAGTCCTTGTCCAACAAGGACTCCTAGGCGCCTCCAACTTGGGCACACGCCTAGGGTGGCGTGCGCCCTTCTCCTTGCCAGGTTCTGGCAGGGGGACAGGCCCCCACCAGCTCTCCAATAGGTGCATGACATGTGTTCAAAAGTCAAAGTGTCAATGGTCAACGTTTGACCAGTCAAAGGTAGACTTTTGACCAAAGTCAAAGAACAAGAAATGGCAGGTGACCAAAAATGGCAGGTAATGTCTTACAAAATAAGACAACCTTTTCTGACTTGGACAACCTCCAGTCAGACCATATGAAGGCCTCTGATTGAGCACAAACTCCTTTGGCTCAGACAGGACAACTTATTTATGATAGCAAAAGAAGAACGTTAGGTTCAATCGAGTGCTAGCACGATTTCCTTGAACCTAATTGAATCTCATTCAGATCAATTGAACTAGATCAGTTCAATTGATGATCACCAGATTCAAACCCTTGTTTGTGTGACCCAGTTAGGTTCAGTTCTGTATGGTAATGGGATATGTCATGATCTCTATCATCGACATCATCGAAACTCCTTTCGATGGATCAGAACTCTTCTGATTCGAACAGCTAGAATGATCGATCATCTAAATCATTCTAATTGCTCCCAAAATCCACCAGTGACACCTAGCAGTATATGGTGGCAACCCATCAGAGCTGAATGCGAACCTCTTGGTGCAGCTACCTGTGTGATTCAAGTTCTTCTATCTTGAGCCCCGATCAGATTAGGG
Source organism: Cocos nucifera (assembly GCA_006176705.1). Classification (NCBI taxonomy): domain Eukaryota; kingdom Viridiplantae; phylum Streptophyta; class Magnoliopsida; order Arecales; family Arecaceae; genus Cocos; species Cocos nucifera. The sequence goes on along the minus strand of QRFJ01000744.1, from coordinate 929,444 downwards.
TTAAGGTGAACTCGTCAAACCCTAGTCTCTGTCATATGATGTAATCATTCGATTCGAGTCCAATGTGAAAATCTAAATAGAAACTCTTTCTATTATTTCACTCTGCCATGGCCATGGGCTTCTGGACTTGATTCTCATGATTATCATAGGGCTGCTCCTCTACCACCGAGGTAGATAGATTCCATCTTGATGCCAATCCAGTTCCTACAATGAACATGCTATAGCCAACATACACCTCAGGGTTCCATATGGCTAGGAGACCGAGTAATGGTGTAGTCAAACTATAACACCCTCAAGGTGAACTGCCGATGCACCTCAGGTCAAAGAACCAGACACACTACTGCAGCATCGAGTCAGTCATTGACGAGAAGGTAGACTCCCTAATGACTACTCGAGGTGGTCACGCTCAGTGCCCTCGTTCTCTAACGAGTATCTGTACTCTCGCTCCGGTGTCTCCACACCGTAGACTCAAGACTCATCTACTAAAGAGAAGCGATTGTACATCAACCTTCCGGATCAATCACCATCCTCGTGATGATCCTATGGTCGGGAGCGATTTATGAGTTAACAATGATTATTCATGTCTTAAATTTTCAACTCTTGAAAATATAAATTATCATTACCATTAACTCAAAGGATGTATCACAGATACTAAATACGCATATGTGATAGAAAATAACCCATTTATTGCTTTTAGTAAAAATTATAATTTTGCCCCTAGAAGTGTATTACAAGTGTCAGCCAATTCTGGCTTCTAGGGCACATGTATCTAACAACACCCTCTATACATTTCTAAATGTTCCACTAATACTCCCTCTATTTTACTTTTGTTCTAGTTACACCCACTTTGCTTTTAATGTGTTGCAAAGACACTCCTTGTAATTTGAAAGAGGTGAATAGAGGTATCCTAGTAGATGCTGATTGTGGGTACCTATAACTTAGATACCTGCTATATTATCTATTGATGCCTAGCATTCAGAAAAAAAGAAAAAGAAACAATCACAAGAGAATAATCAAAATATAATTAAAACACTTAACACATCATCTATTGATATCTACTATTTTACAAACAATTCAACACAAAGGAATCAAATCTATATTTCACAAATTGTTACCCTAATAGATGCAGTTTGTAGGTACATATCTACATGATTACACTTGGATACCTACTACATCATCCATTGACATGTAATAATTCAGAATAGAATCAAAAGTGAAGAACTATAATATAAAATACTGAGATATATCATCCGCTAATACTTGATATTTTGCAAACAATTCAACACAAAAAATTAAATCAAAATCAACACACAAATGACACATAATCAAAAGAGAAGAATCATTATATTGGCATATAATATCAAAAAATAGAGTCAAACCACAATGTATCATAATATAACATAATATTTCACAAAAACATTGTGTATCACATTATTTCATAGTAAACACCAAAAGTGTCATAATAAATTTTTATGGCAATAAACACCAAACACATTACACTAAAAGTAATGCACCAAAGGTATCACACCAAAAGTGTGCTGAACTAAAAGTATCTCCACATTCAGTAAAACATATGTAACTACAGGTGTGCTGAAAGTAGATGGAGAATAATTATTAGGATTAGTGGTGCTCCCAAGCCTTGGGAGGCCACTAGAGGAGTCAGGATGTTGGCTCTGGGAGATTAGGATAGGTATGGTCATAAGGCTAAGACTGGTTTGGTTGTAGGATGGAGGTTCATCCCTCCACGATCATGAGGCTCTGATTTGTAGGTCTCATGGTGGCTACTCAGAGTTTGGACTAGATTTGAGTCCATGAGATTGGGTGCATGATCAGATCATGGGTGTACATGGGTTTGGATGAGTGTATTCAGATTGGATTAGCATAAAAAGTTTTGTACAAATTAGAATTTTGGTCTATGTACAGGTATATATACACATGTATATTGTAAATCCTAGTAGTAAGAAAAAGAGAAGATTAGTAGAGCCATTTTCTACTACATCTCTCTCTCTCTAGTTTCTTCACATACCAAGGTGCCCTAGGGGATGCGCCTCCAAGCACGGAGGAAGTAGGCTCACTCTTTCTTCAGCCTCAACCACGTTAAGAGATCCTGTGCAACAATTGATATCAATGAAGGGAAATCCTGATTTTCCGGACTAGGTTCATTCAAATCAGATTGGATAAAGAGATATATTTCAAAATTTTTTCTCTTTGATCCTAATCAGATCTAAGATATTTTAGATCTGATTATTATTATTTTAAAAATTAAAATAAAATTAGATAAATTAAATCAGATTTAATTTACCTTGATGTGGGTAATCCTATTACCCATTGATGATCCTGTATGCATTGGAAGGTTCTGGATCTAGCCACGCAAGTGCCTGGCCTCTACCGGTATCCACTCAGGCTGGATCTGGAGATCCTCTTCTTCTCTATCACATCTCCAAAAATTAGATCTGGATCTGATCTGGAGGATCTTCAAAACTCCTTTTGAAGATCAGCAGTCGTCCTTTGCAGCAGTGCAGCCTTCTAGCTTTCAATCGCCTTTCTTTGATCTGGATCGCACCAACCAAGCATCCAAAACTCTTTTGGATGTGGAGAGGAGAGGGAGAAGGTGGGTTTGGCATGGAGGAAGAGGGGAGAGGCAGCCTTGGGGCATGGAGAATTGTGATTCAATCATTACTTTGAGTTGGGCGCAGGGTCTTATTTATAGACTAACTGTGATCCAACTCCTCTTCTTCCCAACCAATCACAACCCTTTGTGAAATCAGATCTAAATCTGATTGGTGGGAATAGAGTCCCCTGGATTCCTCCTTAGAGGGCGCCTAAGACCAGTCAAAGTTGGTTCTTAGGAGAACTCTAATTGGAATCCAAAAAGGAGATGGAGTCCTTGTCCAACAAGGACTCCTAGGCGCCTCCAACTTGGGCACACGCCTAGGGTGGCGTGCGCCCTCCTCCTTGCCAGGTTCTGGCAGGGGGACAGGCCCCCACCAGCTCTCCAATAGGTGCATGACATGTGTTCAAAAGTCAAAGTGTCAATGGTCAACGTTTGACCAGTCAAAGGTAGACTTTTGACCAAAGTCAAAGAACAAGAAATGGCAGGTGACCAAAAATGGCAGGTAATGTCTTACAAAATAAGACAACCTTTTCTGACTTGGACAACCTCCAGTCAGACCATATGAAGGCCTCTGATTGAGCACAAACTCCTTTGGCTCAGTCAGGACAACTTATTTATGATAGTAAAAGAAGAACGTTAGGTTCAATCGAGTGCTAGCACGATTTTCCTTGAACCTAATTGAATCTCATTCAGATCAATTGAACTAGGATCAGTTCAATTGATGATCACCAGATTCAAACCCTTGTTTGTGTGACCCAGTTAGGTTCAGTTCTGTATGGTAATGGGATATGTCATGATCTCTATCATCGACATCATCGAAACTCCTTTCGATGGATCAGAACTCTTCTGATTCGAACAGCTAGAATGATCGATCATCTAAATCATTCTAATTGCTCCCAAAATCCACCAGTGACACCTAGCAGTATATGGTGGCAACCCATCAGAGCTGAATGCGAACCTCTTGGTGCAGCTACCTGTGTGATTAAGTTCTTCTATCTTGAGCCCCGATCAGATTAGGGTTAAGGTGAACTCGTCAAACCCTAGTCTCTGTCATATGATGTAATCATTCGATTCGAAGTCCAATGTGAAAATCTAAATAGAAACTCTTTCTATTATTTCACTCTGCCATGGCCATGGACTTCTGGACTTGATTCTCATGATCATCATAGGGCTGCTCCTCTACCACCGAGGTAGATAGATTCCATCTTGATGCCATCCAGTTCCTACAATGAACATGCTATAGCCAACATACACCTCAGGGTTCCATATGGCTAGGAGACCGAGTAATGGTGTAGTCAAACTATAACACCCTCAAGGTGAACTGCCGATGCACCTCAGGTCAAAGAACCAGACACACTACTGCAGCATCGAGTCAGTCATTGACGAGAAGGTAGACTCCCTAATGACTACTCGAGGTGGTCACGCTCAGTGCCCTCGTTCTCTAACGAGTACCTGTACTCTCGCTCCGGTGTCTCCACACCGTAGACTCAAGACTCATCTACTAAAGAGAAGCGATTGTACACCAACCTTCCGGATCAATCACCATCCTCGTGATGATCCTATGGTCGGGAGCATTTTATGAGTTAATAATGATTATTCATGTCTTAAATTTTCAACTCTTGAAAATATGAATTATCATTACCATTAACTCAAAGGATGTATCACAGACACTAAATACACATATGTGATAGAAAATAACCCATTTTATTGATTATAGTCAAAATTATAATTTTGCCCCTAGAAGTGTATTACAAGTGTCAGCCAATTCTGGCTTCTAGGGCACATATATCTAACAATCTCCCACTTGTCCTAAAGCCAATTGGCTACAAGTCTAAGTCCCATCTTCTCAAGGTGGGCTTCGATCTTCTGCTGGCCCAACGGCTTTGTAAGTGGGTCTGCCACATTATCTGTGGAGTTGACTCTCTTGACCTCGACGTAACCCTTCTCGAGGTAATCGCGGATGAGGTGGTATCGCCGCTCAATGTGCTTGGATTTCTGGTGAGACCTCGGCTCCTTAGCAAGGGCTATGGCGCCATTGTTGTCGCAGTATAGAGGAATGGCATCTGATGGCATTACTCCAATTTCTGCAGCAAACTTCTTGTACCAGAATGCTTCCTTCGCAGCCTCTGATGCAGCGATATATTCTGCTTCCATGGTGGAATCTGCTATCACCGTTTGCTTGGAACTCTTCCAGCTGACAGCACCACCATTGCACACAAACAGACTCCCAGATGTCGACTTTCGATCATCTATATCGAACATGAAATCCGAGTCTGTGTATCCCTGGACTTGGAGTTCTCCATTACCAAAGACCAACATCATATCCTTAGTTCTTCTCAAGTACTTAAGGATACATTTCACAGAAGTCCAGTGTTCTTCACCTGGATTTGACTGATATCTGCTTGTGACACTCACAGCATGGGCTATATCAGGTCGTGTACATAGCATGGCATACATGAGGCTCCCTATTGCAGAAGCATAAGGGATCTTGCTCATGCGTTCTATTTCCTCAGGTGTGCTGGGGCACATCTTCTTGGAAAGATGAATACCATGTCTGAAGGGTATTAATCCCCTCTTAGAGTTTTCCATACTAAACCTCTTTAGTACTTTCTCTATGTACATCTTCTGTGAAAGTCCTAGCATCCTATTCGGTCTATCCCTATAGACCTTAATTCCTAGAATAAAGGATGCTTCACCTAGGTCTTTCATGGAGAATTCCTTGGACAACCATATTTGACTGATTGTCAACATGGGAATATCATTCCCAATAAGGAGGATGTCATCCACGTACAATACGAGGAAGACAACAGCGCTCCCACTGACCTTTTTGAAAACACATGGTTCCTCTTCATTTTTGATGAAACCAAACTTTTTGATCACATCATTGAAATGAGTGTTCCAGCTCCGAGATGCTTGCTTAAGTCCATATATGGACCTTTGCAGCTTGCAAACCTTGTGATCAGTATCACTGGATGTGAAACCTAGCGGCTGTTCCATATAGATATCTTCCTCAAGATATCCATTTAAGGAATGCCGTTTTCACGTCCATTTGCCATATTTCATAATCGAAATAGGCTGCAATGGCAAGCAATGTGCGGATGGATTTTAGCATAGCCACTGGAAAAGGTATCCTGATAGTCAATGCCTTCGCGTTGACTATAACCTTTTGCCACTAGTCTAGCCTTGAATGTCTCCACATTTCCATCTGCACCAATCTTTCTCTTGAAGATCCATTTACACCCAATAGGTACTATACCTTCTGGTGGATCTACCAAGGTCCAGACTTGGTTTGAGTGCATCGAGTCAATTTCTGACTGCATTGCCTCTAGCCATTTCTCGGAAGTCGATATCTGATATCGCCTCGTTGTAGGTTTTGGGATCATCACCATGAGCACCATTACCTACGAGGAACGTTTCCTCTACTTCCTCT